>DWAJ01003944.1:0-13808 GCA_018238005.1 Eurema mandarina
ACAAGTGGAATTTAATACGGTCGCGTCGAGTTTTGGCGCGCTCACGTCAAACCTGCCAACGATGTATCGGTACCGACATTGCATTACTTGTACTGGGCGTTGACCTTATGCCACAGATTAAGTATAAAACACAGACTAAAAATCATAATAGAGTATCGTTACTCTATTGCCAAATATTTGGGAAAACGTATAAAGGTGAAAGTTTCTATTAGAAGTTTAAGAATACTGTTTTAGGTTAACTATGGGTATAGTTATCCTAGTTTGACTATAAAAATAAAAACTCATAAAGGTATCAAGGCACGGCTTCCAACTTATAATAATATACTTCTCTACAATTGTGGAGGTATAAATCGTACTAAAAAGTTAGCTAAGGTCGACGCCCATTTCAATAATTATACGTTCAGATAACATCTCTCATGTGTTTGCTGTTTCTTGTCTATGCACGAACTCATCCTTTCACTATGTTAAGACGCTTTGTCTATTGTATGCACTATGCTTGTCTATGCACTCTATTTAATAGCATGCTTTATCTATTGTATGTTCGCTTAAATGTTGGGAATATATGACGTATTTATTTATGTTTTTTTTGTATATTTTATTAGATAGTGTTATGGCGTGCATGAAAGTTGGCTTGAGGTCACTTGAGAGATGTTCCCTGACCACCTGCAGTGTCGGTGAAAAACAATCAATTGTTTATGGTTTTTATTTTTAATTAAATATAATTTTGTCCAGTCATTGCCAGGATAGTCGGGTTGACATCTTTCAAAGGCTTTTAAAAGGTGTAGGGATGTGTGTATTTAGATATAAACACATAATTAGTTTCTGACAAATATTACAATCTCAAAAACGAAATTAAATATAACTTATCAATTATTGTTACTCAAGAAAACTTAAATCCCCACTTAAAAGTAGCATTAATTAATTATTATTCAAATTTCAAATTGATAGATTAATTATAATCTACCGAAAAGTGAATCAATAAGTTGAAAGCAGTAACAGTCCTTTATGGATATGTCCAAATTCGCGTTTTTTTTTAATTAAATTGTCAAGTATATAAAAAATAAATATACCTATATAAAATTTTTTTAGTAATTTTATTTAGTCGTTTTATGTAGCATGCAAATTTGTAGTGATAATATATGTTTTTAGTGTTATTAGTTGTCCGTTCGTATTATTATTAATCATTATAAATTAATAAGCATTTATTAACTTTCTGCCTCTTTACTACCATGCCTGATGTATCAACAAAATATGGTGCTTGGCGATTTACAGAAAATGATATAACTACCTAATATATTGTTAAACATATATTATAGTAAATCTGGCAACACATAGATTTAAAACAGAGTAGAGTTAGCAACACCACTTATAAATTGATATTAGTTGTCTAACTAATAAAATTTAAAAAAAATAAAAGAAAATACAGACTTCTTGTCTTGTCTTCAACAAATTATTTATAAGTAACTTACTTAAAGTATCGCGGGTTTTTTTACCGCTTTTTTTCTGTATTCCTGTCACAACGCGACGGTGGTCGGTGACAGTTTCAAAGATTGCGTAAAGGGAGTCTCTTAAATCCTAATAAATCCTCACATTCACAATTTTTTCATTATCTTTATACATAGATAATACAAAAAACGAGATAGCTTATAATGATAGATATTAGTAACTATACTTTTAAAATATAGGTAATTTATAATACGTTCGCTACTGATTTAAAATCATTTTCAAGCTCATCCTGTTTTTATTATTACTATCATTTGCCATCTTTAAAATAGGTACATTAAAATGTCATGTATCGCCCAAACCATATTTTGTTTTACTTTTACGTAATACGTATTATATGAATAAACGTTTTAATTTGTTTTTTCCTAATTTGTGATATCCATAGAACATGCATAGTTTTGGAATTTTAGGAAAAATTGCGCAGTTACATATCTTTCAGTCATATGATTAAAAAGATTTTTTAAATATGGATATTATTCATATCCATATGTGAAATTTCGTTGTCTTTATATAAAAATTCTTATGAACGAAACAATAAGTAGTTGTTAAAGCCTTTTTCTATTATAATGTTTAAAAACTTGGATTCGTTTCATATACAAGAAAATAAGGATTTATTTTATTATTGTGTTGATTTTTTTGTACATTTCAGTTATGTGCTAAGACAATTGGGGCATGGAGAACTTATTAAGAATGTAAGTATAATGTAGAATTTTTATTATGATAAAACTTTCCATGTGCACATCCATTAGATATTCCATTTGGCTTAGTTGCTTTAATTTGAAAATTGATCCTTCGCTCCTTTATATTTCACTAGCTGCTGCCCGCGACTCCGCTCGCGTGGACTTTCATATAAACTTTAACCCCCCTCCCTTTTAACCATCTTTTTCAGTTAAGAAGTAGCCTATGTTCTTTCTTAGGCTCTAGACCATCTGTGTACCAATTTTCGTTCTAATCGGTTCAGTAGTTTTAGCGTGATGGAAAGACAAACAGACAGATAGAGTTACTTTCGCATTTATAATATTAGTATGGATTACAATGATAATAATGATTGTGTTTCCTACAACGATGCTACTTGGCAAATTTTGAAAGTTCTACGCCAACAAGTACCTATCCCATACGTATTCCCTTCATTTTGAGTAACAGTTTTTTTTTTACAAATTTAAATATAGATGATCAAGCCGACCAAAGTTGATATTTAAGTTTATAGAAAATATTTATAATTAAGTTTCTTATATTTGCATATTTTTATGTTGGGGGCTGGGGCTGACATGGCCTTAAGCCTAAAACCCCTTACGAATAAAATTGGTACATTTTCATTCCTCCTTCGTAGATGCCGGAAAACCGTGCTCTATCAGGCCTATGTGCCGGTATAATAGACGCGTACGACCTATTCGCGGTGCCCTCCGCAGTGGTTCTGTTCGTAGTGGAAGAGGTCTCATATAACATATGCGATCAGCGCTTCCATGAGTTCGAGATATCGGAGAAAAGACCAGATATTATGGTACGTATTAGAAAAAGAGACAGTGTGAGAATGTCTTGCAGTCGAATTGACTAGGTACAAAATTCGAAAAACTAGTTTTCGTAGTTATATCAAAAAGACACTTCTGGTGATAAACAGCGAAGCATTAATTATAATCAATCATTAGAATAATAATCGGTTGTTTCGAACTTTAGAAATGATTGATGTATGTCGGTGGAGTGTAACCAATTAGAGCATTTGCCTTTTTAAGTCCTTTTATTGTAAAATACACAACGTATCATTCCAAAAAGAAGAAAAACGAATTTAAATGCTAGAAATACTATGTAAATGGTCCGAGATCCCAGGGCCTGTATCCCTCCCATAAAATATATGTGAAAATCAGCCATTAGAATTTACGCGAGGTAGATAATTTTTTATGTACCTTCGTCACCTGATACCTGAAAATTGGCCGTCTGAGTAAGCTAGCAGGTAGGCAAACGTTCTTAGTACATACTAACACTACTCAATCGTCCACATTTCGTTCATTAGAAAATACGTGACGTCTGGTGGGCCTGGGATCTTGCTCTATAATGTTGCTTGTTTTTTGTTACTTTTTGGTTCTGTTGGCGCCACTTTCGTAAGTGAAATTCTTAAAATGAAAGCTTTTTTTTCCATGAAATGTACTTGTTCAGTCCTGGTTAAGTGGGATAATGTATTTAGAATTTATGTTCATAATCGAATTAATAATTATGTTTACTGAAACAAATGATTGGTTTGTCATCAGATCCGGTAAAATACGACCATATTTTATAAACAGACACACGATTCAATACAATGCATTTAACTTTTACAATGGGCAATCATTAAAGCGATTTATTTTAGCTAACTAATAGCTAAATAATTCACATTAATTATAGTAATAATAGTCTATTAATAATATTTTAATTATCTTTCAGATCTATAGGAAGACGCTGAGTGAAATATATGAAGAGACCCAACTTAATGATAAGAAGCAACTGATTTTGTAAGTTAAAAAAAATAGTTATTTGTACTAGAACAAAAGTAATATCAATCTTGGCTCATTTGTATCTTCCTGGGGTCTAGGTGTTGCTATATTTAATACTATATATGTATTTAGGGAAGACAAATATGTGTATGTAATTTATTTCTTATCTTGTTAGTAGTAAAAAGTAAAAAAAAGACATAACACAAACTTTGCTTAGTATGGAACTAGATGGCGCTTTGTTCAATTATTTGAACTAGATACGCTTTATATAACTTATGTACGTACTTATTTATTTATGTTTTATTTATTATTCCAGGGAAGGGCAACCAGTAGCTGTAGTGTACTACAGGTCGGGATATGAGCCAGCCCAATATCCTTCTACTAAGGAGTGGGACGCGCGTCTCAGGGTGGAGAAATCATCGTAAGATCATTTTTTATTTATATTAAACTTTAACTTAAAAAAAAAAATTCCTTTCATAGTAGTAGGGTAAATGTACCATTACATGTTGGATAGATACAGTGTGAACATACGCTAGGTTAGTACGCTGTTACATCTAAACTACACTGTACTACTGTACTTAACTGATTCACATGAGATTCAATAGGGGATGTATAATATCAATAAGCTATATGTTTTTTTTAGTTATAATGTATAATGTTAGTGGGGTATTTTGGTGAAGGTACATATTAATCTTCCATCACTTGGAGCATGGCAGTTGGCTGTCGGCCATTAAAGCGATACCAGGAATCAACGTGTTTCCTTACACCAGTAAATAAATATATAATTATACATATTGATTACATACGAATTGGATATGGATGTAGGGATGATTATTATACTGGATACGGTTACGGATATTAAAATTTTAAGGAATTTCAAAAGTAAAATACAAATAGCTAATATAATGGTTTTATTTATACGTCACCATTTGGAAGAAATTATAATCTGTAAGTTTTTTTTTTTTTATAATCTGCAATCGGTCTTCAGAAACCATGAACAGATTGATTGTGCGAAAGGAGGACTTTTACGGAGATCAGTGCCAGCGCCCTGATTCCATATTCCATAATCTGTAAGTAATTACTTATAACGTTCTGTCTGTGAGTAATTACTTATAACTTTTATCAATATCCGATATTATCCGAAACTTTTATTTCGGATTCGGCCACGGTTACGGATATTTTTTTATATCGGATATCCGATAGCTTCGGTTACGGATACGGAACTCCCTAACATTCCTGTTGCAGAGCTATCAAATGCCCATCAATTCAGTACCAGCTAGCGGGCACTAAGAAGGTACAGCAAGCGTTGGCAGCTCCGGGCGCTCTGGAGAAGTTCATGTCAGAGAGCGCTGCCACCACCCGCGTCAGGGATATCTTCACTGGCCTGTACTCCCTCGATTTTGATGAAAATGGGGAGAGAGCTGTGGAGATGGCCTTAGCTGATGCGGAGAAGTGAGCTTTGTTTACCACATTTCTACTATACATATACTTATTAATAATAGTAGTATAAAAAAGATATGAAATCAAATAACCCTTAAATATTGTTGCTTGACGCTGGCAGGACGGTGTCCCTCTTTATATATGACTTTTCTAATAGATTATGTCAAATGTTGAAATATCATTAACCATTAATATAGAATCTGTAGTAAAAACAAAATGGAATTAGGTTTTATGCAAATGATTCAACCAGAAAAAGGGCTATATAAGAAAAGCTAGCGGACCCATGCGCACTTCATTGGGCATAATGTTAATTATCCATTTCGGTTTTTTATATAGCCTATGACACTCGGTAATATTGTGGCTGTCTATTGGTGAAAGAATTTTTAAAATCCGTTCAGTAGATCCCAATTACAATTTAACAAACACCCAAACTTTACTTCTTTATAATAATACTATAGATTAGTAAAAATTAAGTAGCTGGCTATTGATAAAAAACTTTTTAAAAGAATATGTTGCTTAGTATCATATATAGTTGCAAAGATAATACTAAAATTAATATATATGCAAACTTAAAATGCAATAATTTACTACTTATAATAATGCAGGGCAATGTTTAAAATTGCAATTGCCTGCCTTTAAGATCGCCTACTTAAATAGTAATAAATTAATTATAGGTTTGTACTAAAACCACAACGCGAAGGTGGCGGTAATAATTTATATGGAGCGGACATAAAAGAAGCCATTTTGAAAATGCGACACAGCCGCGAAAGGGCCGCCTACATACTTATGGAGAGGATATTGCCACCTTTGGTAAGTCACTATATTGTATTTGGCCCATTTTTAAGGGGTTAGTCCATTGCATATACCTATAGAACCTAAACAGATGAAGAAAATTTAACCCAATAAAGTCCTTACGTCAAATATAAGTATAAAAAAGAAATAAACATATTAAGTTAAACATATTCTATTTATATTTGTCTAAATGTAGTATGTCAATGAAAATGGGTCTTTATTTTCTTTTCATATGTCGATTGATAAAATGTATTTAAAATGTCGAATGCTCTTGGGATTAATATTTTACATAAGAGTAAGCTTGGACCTAGATGGCGCTGTGTTATAAAGGTATGGCTAAATAAGCCACGTGAAAAAAAAAACAGTGTTCAAATATGCCACTAAGGTTTTTTTTTCGAGAGCATATCTATACATATAATAAAAACGTAATCGAGTCGCTGTCTGTACATGGAAGATACAAGAGAAAAAATATTATAGGAGACCTTTATTAACGCAATAGAACCCAAAACAATGATTTTTGGAATTTTTGTCTGTTTGTTTGTGCACGCTAATCTCAGAAACGGCTTATCCTATCTAGATGGGGGTTTCAATGATATATTGTGGTAAGCTTCACTTAACATTTAGTGTTTAATTCATGTCAATCGGTCGATAAATAAAAAAGTTATGGAAATTTAAAGAATTACGTTGAACTCGCTAAACGTTTGTTGGCGCGGGTTAGGCATTTTCAAAAATGTTGCCCAAAGTCACTTTTCTACGCGGGCGAAGTCGCGGGTACAGCTAGTGTTATATATATGTAAATTACTGACTGTCTGTTAATGGACTATTTGCTGAAGTTGTTGGTTACCAGACTAGCCTTTCAGTTGCCCTACCATCGCATGAAAAACAATGATTAAGCAATTAATTAAACTAGCTAAATACAACGGATTCTAATGAAATAAAGAGTTTTCCTTGAATTTTAATTGTTGACGGAAGAACACGGAATACTTTTACGCGACGAGAAAAACCGCAAACTTCATAATATTATTATGATGATTCATTTTAACAAGAACATAGGTAATAATTTACCGGTAAATACAAAACAAGCGTATTCTACAAAACACATAAACCCCCGACCAAAAAAGCAAGCAAACTGAGCGTGTAACATTCCTATCGCACCTAACAAACGACCTTGAAGACCTGAACCGATTTCCACCAAACATAGCTAGGAACACTCTCGACAGATATCCTTTTCAAACAAAAGAAACCGCATTAAAATCGGATCATCCGTTTGGGAGCTACGTTGCCTCAGACAGATACATACACACACAGACACGTCTTATAATACGCCGTCGTTTTTGTGTCGAGGGTTAATAAATATTATCAAAACAAACAAAAACTTGGCGCAGTGGAACTTTAACCAAACAATATTTAGTCCCAATTAAATCATTATCATTACATAGTATAAAACAAAGTCGCTTTCTTCTGTCTGTCCCTATGTATGCTTAAATCTTTAAAACTACGCAACCGATTTTCATGCGGTTTTTCAACGCGGACAAAACCGCGGGACGCATCTAGTATTTTCGTTAGTCAGATAGAGTGATTCAAGAGGAAGGTTTATGTGTATAATACATGCATAAATGCGGGAAGAACCGCGGTGTGCGGTTAGTCTATATCTATACATATAATAAAAACGTTACGAGTCCCTGTCTGTACATGAAAGATATATGAGAAAAAATATTATAGGAGACATTTATTAACGCAATAGAACCTAAAACAATGATTTTTGGAATTTTTGTCTGTATGTCTGTTTGTTTGTGCACGCTAATCTCAGAAACGGCTAATCCGATCTAGATGGGGTTTTCAATGATATATTGTGGTAAGCTTAACTTAACATTTAGTCTTTAATTCATGTCAATCGGTTGATAAATAAAACAGTTATGGCAATTTAAAGAATCACGTTGAACTTGCTGAACGTTTGTTGGCGCGGGTTAGGCATTTTCCAAAATGCTGCCCAAAGTCACTTTTCTACGCGGGCGAAGTCGCTGGCACAGCTAGTTTAAAATAAACACAAGTCTTTGCATCAATAATTAAAGTTTATTAGACGGGCTAAACCATTTATTGCGAATTTAATACCTTAACCTTGGGGATTCATTAAATCGAAAAACGTAAACAAAGACAATGTCCAAAGTTCATTGCTAGTGTTGTCATTGTTTTTTATATCGATACTATAGCCGACACTTTCAGTGAAGTGAATCGAAGCATACTATAACTTTTGCATCTGAAAAAATTATATATACATGATATGCCTTTAGTTTTTAAAATTTTTATACTCCACATATTCAATTTTAATTAAACTAAGTGTAAATCGTTAGTGGAATACACCAATAGCATTAAAAAAGTAACTTTAACGCTTTCTTAATTTTTTTTTTTATTAATTTTATTTTACTTATTTCCATTAATTTATTTAATAAATTTTTCTCTATATAATCGCTAATCGCTAAAATTTACAATAACTTAAAAGAAAATATTTATGCGTTCTTCAATATACTACTGATTTATTTAACAACCTGAAAATAACACTCATTGGTTATAATGTTGACATAAACATCGATAAAAATCTATCGATATTGCTACATCACTGCTGTTGTATACAGACTGGACGCCACTCGCACGCATCACACGTGAACGATTCGCGCCGGTAACAACACTACTGTTAAAAAATAATAAATATTAAATAACCGGTAATACTGTTATGTGAAGTGATTTTATTTGAAAAAGGGGATTTTTACGAAGTACGAGTATGGCAAAATCTATTCTCATACGACAATGCATGTAAGTTCCATATTTAATTAACAATTATTTAGTTTTTAAAAAACAAATATTTTTCTTGTGTTTCTTATAATTTTTTATGCTATTATCTATGTACATTAAAAATGCATAGTTCTTAAAAGCACATTTTATTTTTGTTTTTAAAATTCTTTTCTTTATTATATTTTAAAGTTTACGTTACAAAAATATATTTAAACTATAATTTAAAAAAGTGACTTATATTATTTTACACCGTGTAAGTCATAAAAACACAACACTGTTTGATCATCAAAATTCAAAACAACTTTTATAATGCTAAAGTTTTATTTATACAACGCAAGCGCAACCTGTTTATAATTCACGCCTCGTAAGTCGTGATCGTAAAAAATTGCGCGACATTCTTTTTAGGACGGGTTATTTTAAATTTATAACCAAACCGATACAGAGATAAAAATATTGTCTATAGGCTGTCTAGATAGATTGACGTTTCAATATTTCCCGTTTCCCGCCAAAATCTGACAGCGCTTGATCTTTTTTTTAATTTATCACGATTTTTTTTTTAATTTTGATTCCTACCTATAAGTAATGGATTTTATTACGTTTATATTGCAATTCAACAAGTAAATGAAATCATGTTATACGGTCATTGATCTTAAAAGCGCCAACGACTTAACATTCCTAACTGCATTTGATGTAATATGAATTGCATGTGATATCCAACATACATTATTTTATTGTTTATTTATAAAATGACTTTAAACTTATCAAATATGAAGAAATAAGCGTTTTTATAATTATAGTATACGCAAAATAATTATTTATCTGCAATATATTCTTACGCTTATAAAAAAAAGAAAAATAAACAAGAAATCGCACCTTTAATATACGTTTATTGATTCTTTTCTCTTTTTACAGGTGTAAAAAGTAGATACTATGTATAATTTTAATCGATTGTCATTAGAATCACAAAAAATACGTTTTAATTGGTATAACCGTTTTTTACTTACGGATAACTAAACTTTAAAACAAAGAGACTTAGAAAAAGGTAAAGTTAATATTCCATCTTTCTCGTTTAACAGTGAATTTTATTAAACAATAGGTATAAAAGATTAAAGTGAAAGTTCCATTCTATATTTAATAAGGCGTAACTAATTCAGAATGTGCGATTCTGCAAACCGCTTTCGCAAATAATTCAAATCAACTTGTTATAGTCTAAAAATAGCACTAGGTCTGTCTGCTTTCACTTTGCTCTTATAATCTTTGTACTGCGAAATATACTTAGATCGAATTTTATTAATTCATCCATTAACATTATTATATTAAAAAAAAAATTATATGGGGTATAAATGTCGGTCTTTATTAGCGAAGGTTAGAAATTTTTTGATTAACTGAACCACTGATTTCGTTGAATTAATTTTTCTTTTTTTTTATTTAGTACCTAAAGTTGGAAATCTTCCTCGGTTAATTCGGTAATATCGGTATTATGTTTATTATAGGTTTTATTATAATCCCAAAAAGTATAGAAAAATGTAGGTATTAAATAATATAGGAATGCTTTACAATAAATATTATGTCTTTAAAAGGAAAGAAGATTTTGGGTATTTTAATTTTGATAACTATTTCTGGTATAAAATATATTCTTCGATTTGATTGTTCTCAAAAATTATTTGACACATATAACTTGCTTGAACCATTCACAACATTTTACAAAGTACCGGCTTAGTGTAATTTATTGGATACGGATAGTTTATGAGATGGATAGAAGCAGCAATAATGGATTGTTCCTGTGGGAAAACCGAAAAATCCTTCTCTCCTAGTACCTAAAGCTCCGTAAACATTCGCTAAATCTATAATATCAATCACACAGAGTATACTCCATACTGTAGGTAGCACTATGTAGCATACTACGATAATTTTATTAAGGTGAAAGTTGTGTGTATGTTGGTACTCCTTCGCGTCTAAACGGCTAGAGCGATTTAAATAAAATTTAGTATAGAGTTAGCTGACACTCTGGATTTACACGTAGGTTTTACTGCAAAAACCTACGTGTTAATCCGGGGTGTAAAATAAACTATTTATTTCTTTTAATTAACCACGGGTAACACCGCGAGGCACAGCTAGTTGATCATAATTCTGCGACGTTATTATGAACTAGCCCGCCTAGTGTTTATGCGAGTAACTTTCGTGCCCCCCTCAATAGCGGAATAAGACTAATCTACCTGTATGCGAAATATACCTAGGTCCATTTTGTACTTTTTACGTGAAAGAACATCAAACATGTTAACAAGTTTTTGCTTCTGTTATATTATTAGGACTTTACATATTAATAATAAAAAGATAAGTTTCAAAATTTTATAGTACTTAGAATTCATTGCAGTTATGTTTAAAAATGTTAATAACAGCATTCCATTGCGCTTCATTAACAATTTTCACTGTCATCTGACGATAAGAAATTATTAACGGTTTAAAACATTACCAAGATCAAGGTTGCGTCTGAATAACTATTTATTTTTATATTACCTGGTTAGTTTAGTTAAAGCTATAAAACAGTCTATCTGGGATCCGATCAAATTAACAAGTCAGCTTGTTCTGAGAAATAAGCTAGCCCTATAATTTTGTTCTCTGTGAAGTTCCAATTCTTGGTATCTTTTTTTATCTAACCCAGACCAAGCAAATCAATACAATTTATTAAACGTTAGATGTCTTAAAATATGTAAAAACTACAAATCGACGACATAATAATTGGAACTAAAGCTCTCGACGCGTTATTACGATGATACGTTGTCTCCAACACTAATTGATACCTGATTAAAATTAATATTAAAGCGTATTGAAGAAACGTACACACATACGAAGACTTCAAAAACCATTTCCCTTCTTTATGGCGTCGTATTAATAGGGTAATATTGAGAGTATTCGTGAGTCATGATCTACAAATATGATTGCAAGCCGCAGCGGTTGAAACCAGTTCAGTAATTGCATACCGTTGTTTTTCCTCCTCGTCCTTGAACTTGAGCAACGTATTGAATTCCATACATAGGCAATGATCCGGTAACTATAATATTAGATGCTATAATTGCCCGTCCCGGCTATGTACGGGAGTAATAAGGATGCAATCTCTACTGAAATTTGAAAAAAAATATACATAAATATATACAAAAAGAATAAAGTATCAAACAGTGATCTAGATTTAAAATCCTCATTTTAGTTTTTCACGTTTTCTCTGTTACTCTTTGGATTTATTACATATTACATAAGCTTCAAATAAATTCTAAATTAACGTCCGTATTAAAAAATACAAAATCTTCGCCTTATCTCATAAATATTATGGAATGACCTAACCGAGTTTTAAAATTTAACTGAATACTGAATTTTGGTTCAATAATTTGCTTAGTTAATATAAATTTTACTTTGATAAAATGTCGCTATAATAATAATATAGTGGCTACAATAAATAAACAACAATTAGAACTAAAACAGTAGTTATACCTAGTTTAATTTAGTTATAAGCATTGTTGATAAACTATACTTATAAATTTTAAACTATTTTTAAATGATAATGCATTGCGCATGCATTTATTTCAATCTCTCAGACTGGCAGACTTTATAATAGATTGTTTTCTGCGTAGTAAGCTCAATACTAGACCTTTTATTATAACTGACAAGCAATATTAGCTCTTATATCAATATAAATAAATGCTAAAATTGATATAGGTATAGAATTAATGATATCAACGATTTATTTTGCTGTAGCTTCATTAATAGATAGAGGCTATCGCTTTATTATTTTTGCTTTTCTATTATAAACATCCACATTCTTATCTTTCTATTAATAATTTCTCGGAATTATATTATAAGCAGTATGATAATGATATTAGTTTTACCCTAAACCAATATTGAATTACATTCAAAGTATACAGAAACAAAATGCTTACCAATTTTTTTTTATATTTTTTGTGTAGAACAGACCAAACTGATAATTTTTTGATGATTTTGTATTTGAAAGGGTAAATCTTAAAACGTCCTAATTTCACCTTCGATAACAACATTATGTTACATCATTTGAAATCCACGTTACTTAATATGTTAAATAGATTTTATTTCTAGAAGGGGTTTTAAGAATCCTTATTACATTACGTCAATAAGTGCCCAGATAATAATGTAAGTCTATAATAAACTAATCATGTTTAATTGTTTATCATTTAGGATCTCCAGGCCTCGTCGCCTGTCTACGTCATCATCGCGGAAGACGTCAACGTCGCCTCAGCGGTACAATGCCGTGTCTCCAGCTGTCAACCACGCTGTTAAACGCTTCTCAGACATACCCGGACCTATAGCCCTGCCCACAATGAAGCACCATGAACACGTTCTGCCTAGAATCGGTAAGCCCTTTTTGGATAGATCAGTAGTGGGATTTTATTCCGGAAGATTTGCTACAAACAACAAACGTTGACTTGATGTTTCTATTATTAAAAAAGTAATATTTGTAATAATATGTACTACATACGTATATTTAGTTATACTAAAACCTAACCTAAAATTCGTACCAAAAAAGTCGTTAGCCATACCGTGCTGTAGTTTTCAGTTTAAATGTAAAATAGTCGGGCCGATGTGGCTTATAATATATAGTGACTTAACCTTGCTTTCGTATTTCAAAAAATATTTTGAAAGCTTAATATTTAGCAAATGTAATCATACATAGCATACATAATAAATGCATTTTCACCGTTACAATTTAATTAAAATAAATTTGCAACAAAATAGCACGAAGTAGGCTTAGGAAGATTGTATTAAAAAATATATGTCTGATGTAAAAGTTGC
>DWAJ01003945.1:0-13808 GCA_018238005.1 Eurema mandarina
TAATCAGATTGTCTTTACCTGAGGTTATAATAACATGTTGTCTACTAGACACATAATTACGTGAATTATTCAGAACTTAATTATTTTTAAGCCTTTTATGTAAAATATTACACTTTTACGAAAACTAGTTTTTTATTAAAATATTGTTAGTAATCAAAATCAGTTTTTTCCGCATTTGAAGGTAGCTAGATCCTTACATCAAATGTGAGGTTTAACTCGCAATAATAACTTATATCACCCCTTACGACGAGTAAATGGAAAGGGAACTGGCTGTGTGCGATAAAGAATTAATGCTATAAGCACAATATATTGTGTCAAAGTTAAACGTATATAAAACGATTCACCTTTAGACGTCTTATGAAATTTACTTAAAATCGGTACGTTTTTACTTAACGAAATAATATATAATATTCAAATTAAAAATGAATTTTTAATCCATTTCATATTTGCTAAGAACAAATGACTTTTCCCTTTTCCCTTTTTCGAAGGGCATCAAAGCATTCGCGATATATTTATTTTTTATTTTTGCGACTGTCCATGGTACCGCTTTGTTGCCCACCATCACAAAAAAACAAGTGAACTTAATTATGAGCCTTGAAACTTTAATGCTGATTATTATTTTAAGATCTCGCTTACTAACTGAAGTCTCGCCGTAGTTTCTTGCAAACACAGAGAGTCCAATTATAATAAGGATAAAACCAGGAGTCTATAATCAAGGCAAAAGCATTACTGTAAAACTTAATTAGAGTTCCCATCCCTGAAATTCAGAATGCAACGTACTCAACAATGAGCTAGGAATTCGAAACAGTCTGCCATCTAAAGTTATTAATTCCCACTTTGGTTCAAAATACGAATTATATTAATAACGTCGCGAGAACGAACTCTCTCCGAAAGGCTCTCCTTTCTGTAATACGGTATGGTCCTTTCTGTAGTAAATAGAAGTTCTATGTATTTGTGAAGAAGTTGAGAGTGTAAGTCCACTGACTTAAATCACTAGTTGTAAAGGGTATCTGAATCTGTTAAAACTATTGTTTAAAATTCTTCAATAGATATATTTCACAGAAATATATTATGTACAAGCTGCTCCGACGCGACTTTTTTTTCGCCGTCTTACCTGTAACCTTACCTTACAACTACGACCTAAAATATTAAAAAACCGTCTTAAGTTTATTGCGAGAACAGCCACGGAAACGCTTAGTATTTATTAAGATAACTAGTTCAATAATATAATGCTACATTTTGTACGAGAATTGGTCTCATTTATCGTTAATAACAGACAATTCGAAGATTAAATTATTTTTTTTAAAGTAGATACAATTTTTATTAGTAAATATAATTTCGTAATATAATTTTATTAATTAGGTATCTAAATTGTCAGCTCATTTTCTTATCTGAAGCCACCGTCGGCTGTGTTTAAGTAGGCACTATAGTCTGTTCATAAAGTTTCAAGCCTCAAGGATCCCTTTTTCCACACTGACTGAGTGTCCCACTTTTCCATCTTGAGATTTTTATTTCTTAAGGTTCACATACGTACATTCTTAGTACAACGGAGTTTGTTTTTCGTGGTATTTTTTCGCTTGATAATATAAAATAATGTATACGTTTATTCGTATAATTCTTTATACTATCAAGCGAAAAATTCGTATAGTATAATAATGATATCATTTAGCGGAACGTATTTGTAATAAATTATAGTATTCATTTTTGTAATTGCTGCTACTTTATAATAAATTGGTCAGCTAAAATTCAAGTAAAAGGTACAATCTTTGATCTTCTATTATTAGGTATTTATTTGCTATACTCTATAAAATAATAACCAAAACAAAACGTGAAATTTATTTATAAATATTATAAGTATCTCTATAAAACTTTTGGACATTTTTTATACATAGTAGGTATATACTAGGACCGTTCATATAACATCGAAACTAAAGTTAATATACAAACGTATTCCCAACCCAACGTCGATCGAAGGCTGTATTCATTGGAGATTTTTGCGCGCGTACCGATCGGAGTTTAGACCCTCTTCAATAGACACCTACGAAATTGAATTTGATCCGTTACATCGAGGCGACGGTTTTGTCTCCATTGATGAATTCGTTTTTATTTTCCGTGACGACGTGTTAGTCTCCCTTTGAGTAACAGATGAGGCGCGCTCACAGTTCTACTTTTAAACAAAGTTGGAGAAAATTTTGCTTTGTAAAGGTAGGTAGGTAACCATTGTGCCGCGTAGTTTAAACGTACGGGTAAATTTTCCTTCAGCAAACAAACATAGTTAAAAAACTAAAGTATAAACTATTTACATTATAAAAAACTTTGACAAAGGGAGAACTTCTATACCCACTATATTTAAACCGTTCCAAGGGATATATTATTGTGTCAAGAGCTCGTTACATACATTGTCTAACTTATAATTACAACTTACACCACTACCACTGTTATATATAGATATGTATCATTTCGAAATACACACTTTTCGACTAAACTAAACTTGCTTCACAATTGTCAACCTTACAGTATATATAGAACGTGCAAGTCATGTATTTTACTGCATACATTGTAATCTAGCGGGAATTACATACAGAAAAAAAAATACCGTAAATGTTATTAAACAATCTCCTCTTTCTGAAAGTTTTAGGTCTTTATCATTGAGGCCAAGGCATTTTAGGAATTAGCGTGGACAAACAGAAAGACAGACAGAAATCTCTCTTAGAGTATATATTAAGAAGTTATGTTCGTTACGGTATCTAGAAATCTTCAAAGAATATAAACTTATGATAAAACTAGCGACATGTAGACACTTCAATGTTATTTACGTGTATGTGTGAGTATATAGATCGTTGTACCCGTCTTCATAATGCCCACGTAGTTACCTCACACGGTGGGGGAACGCAGACGCCCTTTTAATCTCAAAAGTATATTGTCATGGAGTAATTTAGATCCCATCACACTCAGCCATTGAGCCACACCAACATGTGAGAAGCTTCAAAACAAGAGAATTTCAAGTATCTATACTTTGGGACTATAGGGCGCGTTCTGTTTGTAATTGCAGTTACGAATTTTTGCTTTAATTTTTAAGCGTTTAGACATATGGGAAGTTCAATACAACGTTTTATAAATTTACAAAAATATAAGGATTCAGTTAAAATTTTAATAAGAAAAGTAAGTCAGTAATTGATATCAAACAACTTAAATGACATTTCATTTCAATCATTAATTTACTAGCAGATAAAAATATAATAAAATAAAGAAAGAAACAGAATTTTAATCAAAATCCGAAAATAAGTGAAACCATGAAAACACAGAGAAGATATCAATATCCAACACTAACTTAAAAACATTTCGACGTAGAGAAACAAGAAATTAAATTCCTTAACAAATCGCAAAGGATCGTTAGAATATAACAAGATACTTTCACTCGAGTTGAGAAATTAATAAAGTCTGAGTAGAAAGTTGGAAATTCAGTGGACTGTTGCAGTTAGTAATTGCTCGATGCTATGAAGTTGGAGGTAAGGAGTAGGGCTAGCCAGTTGACTTATTGCTGTTTAGCATATAGTTCAAGTGTTTTAGCTCCACACACTATGGTCTTTTTAGTCTCCAGTCATTTTGAATGACAATTATGCAGATATTGTATATCATTTATTATATTCTCAATTATTATGTGTAAGTATATTTATTATTGTTAAAAGTTGCACTACGCCACCTAATACATTTTTGTTAATGTGTATTTTTGTCCCGACTTGGTTGCCTGGAAGAGATCACTCTTGAGTGATAAGGCCGCCAGTTACCACAAAGTTTTCTTTTTTTTTGTTATGTTTAGATTGTTATGTATTTGTAACAAAGTGTAAAAATAAATAAAATAAATCATATAAACAGACTTTCGGCAGTTGTCTAAAATATATTGAGTTATCTTAATGCATAAAAGCATAACGAGTAAACCAATTATGTGGAGTTCATTGAAAAATAACTAGAGAGAGAGGAGGAGATATAATAGTTAGACGGGATTAAAATGTCGAATCGATTGAAGATTTTAAATAAAGACGGTTGTGTATAGAGTGTTCTTAAAATTATGTTACTTTTACGTTTACGAGTATCTACAAAATATGTTAAAGTAAAATTGAGAAACAAGTTATGTAATATGCATATTGTCATAATAGTATTTTTTTTAGTACTATTTTTACCTACTATTCAATTCATATGTATTGGAACTGAATAACAGGTTGGGTGCCTATTATTCAGTAATATAGGTTCTATATTTGAATAAAAATTCTAAAACGAAAAGTTTAGTCCGAAAGCTAGCAGGCCGCGAGAAACACAAACAGTGGACTGTCAGACAAACGGAACAATCTGATTCATATGCTTCTGACAAATACGGTTATGTTCCTTTACATCAAAAGCTCACGACTCTAAATCGATTCTGTCATACAACTGATACAAAGCATTCATAGAAACTGTATTTTTTGTAACTGGTCGGTCGTGTTTACTTACGAGTCAAAGGAAACAAAATCGAGTGACACGACCAATTTAAAACGCTCTCGGAGATAAAACTTTCGACTGCATGTCCCTGGAAATATTTAATTTGAACGTGTTATACTTATCCCTATTAATATTATAAATGCGAAAGTAACTCTGTCTCTCTGTCTGTCTTTCCATCACGCTTAAACTATTGAACCGATTAGAACAAAATGGTTGGTACACAGATGGTCTAGAGCCTGAGAAAGAACATAGGCTACTTTTTAACTGGAAAAAACGGTTAAAAGGGAGGGAAGGGGGTGTCAAAGTTTATATGAAAGTCCAAGCGAACGGAGTTCCGAGCACTATTATATATGTTACAGCTATACTAGTTACTATTATATATACGAGTTACTATTATATATGTTACAGCTATACTATTATATATGTTACAGTTATACAAACGTAAAGATAAGTTACGATATGTTATTACGTCTGTGCTTTACAAGACATTTTCATTGCAAGTATACATTAAACCTCCTCATATAAATAATAGTCCTAGATAAAATGCTTACATTACGTATGCGTAGCAAGATATATTTAAAAGTTATAAGTATGTATATGTTTACATGTTACGTATATAATACGTTAAGTCAGTTTTTTTTCTTTCAAATAGCTTTGTTCTGCTTAATATGAAACATCAGTTCTACATGTCAAACGAAAAATCTTATTACATTTTTTTAACAGAAGCCTATTCACGTAATGCTGTAATTCCCTCATTTCTAGCGTACTAAAAATTCTCACTATTTCAAATCCATTAATGCATGAAAACTATCCTTCATTGGAAATTCGCAGATACAAAATTAATTAAGCACTAGCCCAGATTAAAATAAAATAAGAAAAATCAGGTCGTAATTTAATTTAATTTGTAAATGAAGTTATTTTTTATAACTAACATTAACAGTTATTTTTCCAACAGATGAAGGTTAGACCATCAATCATGAGCACATGAGGTGTGTTGTAGAAACGTGACTGAAACAATTTATCACGGCTCTAATTATCCTAACGTGATTATTATATTTCGCATTGTATTGTAATTTTAATGATATTTGGATTATGGAATTTAAGTACCATGAAATTTTCTGTTTTTTGCATCGCTTTTTATTCAGCGGAAGGTTCGCCCGCCAAGCCCTTAGTGCTTCAAGAATATGTTGCCGACCTTCATAACAGGGGAAAAGATATTAGTGACAAAAGGGAATAAAGGTAAATTATCCCAATAAACTAGGGTGGCAAGGAAAATGGACCTCCGATGCATCCACTTGAACATCGATTGATTTCGACGTTCAAAATAATTTATAGTAGCAAAAAATAAATATATTAACATACAAATTGCTGTTCTTCGCCGCTTAAGGTTTTCCACATCCCAGCATCGATAAACTAACGGTTTACCGGGCGCCTTGCAAAAACACGTGTAAAGTATCATTTGTATCAATTAAACCCAACCACACTGTGCAATTGTGTAAAAACATACACAATCTGTTAATAAAGCGGAAACGTAGTAGTGTACAGTTGATGACAAAAGTATATGAAAACATTAATATTATAACAAAACATTTTGACACTAAAAGGTGATTTAAATAAGTGACGTAGAAGAACACATAATATTAATCACATCGTAAGTATTTATAAAATACAATACAAAATATGCAATAAAATATAAGTGTTACAATGTTATGTAATTTTAAAAGAAAAAGTATTAGAATTTCTCGTTTATTCTATGTAGAAACTACTTTCCAAACTGTTGGTACATTATTGTTTTATAGTATCATAACGATATAAAAGTTTACTATATGTGTCCTAGTTGAATAAGACAAATAGTCTTTGTTAATATGCTTACTTATGTATCCGACTGTACTTAGTTCGCTTAATCGTAGTTGCTGCAAAAATTCTGTGACTGCAATGCGGCTTATATAGCTAAATTTTTGGCTTAATTCCTGACCATTTTGAGTTTTTGAGCTTATTGTTCGAGTCGTATTTTAGATAGTATTTGGTAAGTCTATCGAATAAAGCGATTTCGCTGTAGCAGGAGTCAGCCGAGCGTCGTATGCGGATTAAGACGCTTGGATTCAGCTATGCCTGTAAAGCTGAATTGAATTATAATAAAATGTTTATCTTTTAAGACGAGCTAACAAATGATGTCTTATTTGAAGTTATTTATTTTAATATTAGTCCTCAATAACATATCCTTATGTTAGATTAATTAGCAAAGAAATACCTTATTCTATAGCTGATAATCTTGATCCACTTATTATACATTATTCTTTTATTACAATCTTATAGTTAGGTACATGAGTCTTAGGGTTTTTACATTTCAGACGATATCCATAGCCACTTCTATAATGTATTTAGGGAGTGTAATTTTATTATATCTTATATTTATGTTGACCGAAAAATTCCGGTAAAGATTTCCAGAACGGCTTGCTCGTGGCCTACATTCATTGCAAACATACATGACTTCCCACTCCACCTAAAAATAAACAAAAAACAATTATGTACATAACTTATATATCATGTATTTTATAATCAAGTTCTATAATCAGTTTCTTCTTTCAAGGTTTTATATCAGGCTAGATGCCGAGTGACATTATTATAACTTCGAAATCTCTCCTCAAGAGGCGTACATTTAACTCTGCCATATCAGATATTTCACCATCTTCCATTCGTAGTGTTAAATATAAAGACCATACAAATTATACACACTTAAAATATTAAATTTAATAGTAAGTATACATAATATTCTTCGTTAATCTCATTATAATTCGGAGTCTGGACACAAAACAATAAACAGTAGCGACTAAGCAGCAATTTACTGAGCATTCTTAATTAGTAGGATGGAGTCTGCACCTGCGTGAGACAATTATTTATAATTTAAATAGTCTGCCTCTGCTTAAGGTTAAATTTGTGATTTAATTTTAGTTACACAAGATAGCCGAGGTTGGGTTTAATTTTAAGTTCCTCGACCTATTTGAGAATCCCTTCTTATATTATAGATGTGAAGTTAGTTGCGTGTGTTAAGCTTATGTAAAATGAAATAAATAGAAGTAATAATTTTCATTCTTGAATGAACTATAGTTATAATTAAATTGAACATCTTTTATTTTATCTAAAAGATCCACAGTATAATATAATTGTATTATTTTTATTTTTATTGCAGAAATTCGAAAAGTACATATATTATAGTAATAGTATCCATAAGATTTAAAACTATAATTATGAAATTAGAAGCGCTTAAATTGTTACAAAATATTCAGTACTGACAATCATTCCGGACAGTCGGTCAAAAGAACAAAGCAATTTGTAGATTTGGGTACTATAAAAGTTAAGATCTTAAACTTTGAAGAATAAAATAAATTTAAAATGACTTTTATTTTACTGCGAGAAATGAAATTTATGTTTAAGAATGAATGAAATAAAAGATATAATGTTATTAAAGGAAAGATTGTATCACAACGTTGCACTTGGCTTCGCAGAGAAGCGACGCTGCGACGATTCATCAAAACTCATCTAGAAAAGCTAAATAAAAGTACAGTAACAATTTCTGTTGCACTTGCTTCAAGAATTGCTTCTTTTCTTTATATATTAGCGGTATAACTTGGCTTTGCATCATGACTTTCATACATTAATAACAAAAGCACACTTACATTGAATGATAAAGTTGTATACAATGTTAAAAAAAAATATAATGGATATGCAAAATCGCCTTTCTATAAAACTACTATGTTATTTAATGAAATACGTTTTACAAGCCTTATTTATTTACCTAAATTCTTGAGGATTCGTTAACCCGAAAACGCGTCATTTATCTACTATTTATAAGAATTCTGTATTAAAATAAAGCACTTCAAATCAATTGATTGTAAATGTATGTTTTTCCTAAAACGTTCTTTGTTTTGAAAGATACCTTAACATACAAATAAACAAAAATATTATATCAACAAAACAAAATGGTATCCTCCCCTTACAGATATGAGCAATCTGCAACATGAGCTAATGAAAATAAATCACCACGCCAGCTCACACCAACATTACGTTGAAATTAGTGAATTTTTCACTCGACTCCTTAACGCGATTCATCTTGCCTTTAAAACAGATTTATTGCAGCTAAATTGATTTAAAGTGGAGCGTTAAGCTCATCCCGTTGCGGAAACTGATTGGATTAAAACAATATTTCCACTTATGTTTTGTGCGGGGAAAGTAATGCCTCTTCTATTCTGAAATGGTTTAATATCAACAATTGTGTTGTTTTGTTCTGGAATTTTCTTGCAAGGAATTGTTTAATACGCGAGGGGTATTAAATAATCTTGGTTAAGTTAAATAAGCATTTGTTGAACTGGTACCATAAAGAGTTTAGGGAAGAATACTATTAGGGAATCGTTAGGTGCGTAGAACACCCAGGGGATTTAGTGTTTTGATGCCAGTCTCACGCAACTCACAGGAAAAGGACGTCTCGAGGAAAACTGTGAACCGCGTCTACGCCAGTCCTTGCGCGGAGGAACACTGGAGGGTATAGACGATAATGAAATAATTTCGAGCGAGTAGTATCAGAAAGAAATTTTCCCACTAATAAAATAGGAGAAAAATGTTTAATAAAGAGTTTAATCGTATTTTACGCATTACTTTCTATAGCCATGTCGAAACTACCGTTGTTCTTAATTGACATTTATAAACCGCGTGACAAAAAAGTCACTAATTTTCGGTTCTGAGATTTCTACCAAGGTTACATAATCGCACCTACAAGAAGGCTTAATTTCAAAGACACAATGGAGATAATAATGGGCTTGAATTATCGTCGTATACGGTGAGACGGAGGCAACGACAGCCTTTATCACCATGGCTTGTTCATTTGGAAGCCATATTATAATAAAAACATTGTACGCGACTCCGAAATTGCGTGTTATACGCGCAAAAATTCGCGTCATAAACGTTACACAAATTCTATATCTTACAACTGGCAACTGAGCAGAAACAATTGCTTGGTCTATACAATTTCCTCTAATGGACGCGTATAATATACAAATAAGAAACTTCGCAAAATTAAGCTTGTATTTAAAAAACGGAAGGTAAGAAGCATACTTATTTGGCAGCAATGCTTGGGAACTTATTCTTCATTACATTGGTAAAAAAAAAATTTTGCTATTATTATTGAATAGCTATAATTTTTGGCAAACCGTAGCGTCCTCGTTCATTTTATCAGCTCGTATGATTGTTTGGCCCGTTGCTCGCACATGTTTATCCAATTTGGAGCAGTCTGCAAAGTTGCGCAACACGTGTGCTTCCAAATTAGAGATTCATATTAATTTAGGAGTTGCACTGACAAAGTTGCGGCGTAAGACGGCGTTCTACGTGATTTTGCAGCGATAATGCTTATTGTATGGGGCTGGTTATGATTATAACCAGTTATATAGTCAATGGCGGTAAGAAAAATAATATTATGTAGCACAACACTATGGTGTTGGTAGGTGTATATATGAAAACCTGTTTCAGAACTGCAGTTTTGAATACTATAAGTTAAAGTCAAAGTAAAAGGCAAAGTAAAAGTGAATGTCAAAGTCAAAGTCAAATATACGTATATCTTTATTCGACTAAGCTAATACAGTAACACTTAAATGAGCATAGTATTAAAATCAATTATGTGCTTATTATTTTAAATATTTTACAATTTTAAGCTAAACCATGCAAATGTAACCTATTTTACCTATTCCGTATAAGTCACCCTAGTTACAATAAGACTTGGCAAGACCTTCCAGTTCTACATGCATATTTGTGAGCGTCATCAAAGGAGTGTAAGAACATTACAACACTATAATTTTATTATTCAAGGAAGCGAAAACTGCAATTTCACCTGGAAATTATCCTCCAACTTAATTTGTACCGTTAATTATGAAGATCGTAAACGCGGAATTATGCTGCTTTAATAGCCCCGTAAATTTCACACGTCTTTTTAGCGAGTAAAAACTAATTTCTTCGCATTTTAAAGGCGGAGTATTTTATACCCTGTAACTATTCCCGCGTCGACTGTTAGACCACGGATAAATATGATATAGAAGCCGCAACAGCACTTAAAAGCTCTGTGTCTGGCCATCATATTATAATTTCTTGCGTTTACAATGTTGCCAGTTGGGAAAAGTTACTCCATTTTTACAGGTGGCTATGGACAATTTTTTTTTTATTTTGATGATGCGACTGAAGGTTAGTGAAACATGTTTTTGATTTAATACGTATTAAGAAGTTCTTAGTTCCCTACGTCCAGCAGTGGACAGGGATAGGCTGAGATGATGAAGAAGTTCTTTAGTTACACACGCAATGAGTGATAACAATAAACTCACACACATTCCATGAATCTTTCGATCATCATGTTCATCAAAGATCTTTAGATGAAAAATTATAATAACAATAATTAATGTTATAAGGTGGCCGATGATGTAGTGTACTGAAGTATAAATGGTAAGATTGCATTCGACTGTCGACAGCCGTAGTGTGCGGACGTGCCTCAATAGTGATATATATGTGTCGGTACAAGGTATATTTAGTATTGCTTATTAGAGTTTGCGTGCATTTTACACTCCCCACGGTTGTACTCGCATTTCTGATTTCTCATAAATCTTCCTCTTAAAACAGTTTAAGTGATAAAAAGCCTCATGAAAATCGGTTGCGTTGTCTTAAAGATGAGCATACATATACAGACAGACAGCTGGGGCTGGTCACTAGTATTATATATTTTTTAAATCTATAATTACGCATGTCCTCTAGCCTTATTTTAGCTGAAAATTATAAAGAAATGAGAGGGGTTAAAACGGCTGAAACCCGATACACAGTTCGTATATAATAATATTTCCCGG
Source organism: Eurema mandarina (assembly GCA_018238005.1). NCBI lineage: Eukaryota > Metazoa > Arthropoda > Insecta > Lepidoptera > Pieridae > Eurema > Eurema mandarina. The sequence goes on from DWAJ01003945.1 coordinate 11,352, forward strand.
TGCTCTTAACTTCAATATATAAAAACCATAATCCCATGTACAAATTATATTTAATTATCCGGGACTTGGACGACGTACGTAATGATTAATTAATTTAATGCTCTAACGAGATTAATTTAGAGTTGTGATTAAAATTCGTAACGTTCCTTCGATGATTAAATTTAGGCTGGGTTTCTTTGAAAAGCAAAATGTTGTACCTATTATTTTGAGTTTGAGTAATTTTTTTCTAACGGAGGAATAACAGGCCGTGTGACTCAATGAGTTACGAGTGCGTTGCCGGCCTATTATGTAGGAATATTGCTTTTAAGAAGTAGGTAGGAAAATATTTTTTTTTGTTTCATAATGACGACCGCTTGGCGCAGTGGTAGCACAACTGCTTCCTGCACGACGGGTTGTGGGTTCGATTCCCACTTTTCCCAAAATTTTCTGGGGTCTGGGTGTTGCTATGTATTGTATGTATGTATTTACATAAGAAAAGTATGTATATTTAATTTATTCCGTTATCTAGTTGCCATAACACAAGCTTCGGCTTAGCTTGGAACTAGATGGCGCTGTGTTTAAATGTCCGGAAAATATTTATTTATATTTATTTAATAATAGTTATTTTATAAATTGATCAATTTAAAGTCAATAATTTAAATATAAAATAACAAGCTCGTAATATCTTCTTCGGTCCCATTTCGCAGTTGGTACGTAGAATATAATATAAGCAGTTGGTACGTTTAATATTATAATTATAAGCTAGCGCTTATTCCATTCTATCTCTGATTTAAAAATAAATATATCAACTTAATTCTTAACTTAGAACTTAAACTGCGCACTTGAAACGGCTACAAAAACTTCGATACCAAAGAAACATTTCAGAGTATTTAGTGCGAAGTCAAACCGAACCCGTCTTGAGTCTTCTAAACTATTTAAAGTGGAGCAACTGGCTACGTTACTTGGAAATAAACTAGTTTTCGATTTAGGGTTGCCAGAGTTGTTGTGGTTTATTGTAAAGCTAACCTCGCCACGCGGTGTTGTCTGTAGTATGGTGCTTTTTTAATGTAACAATCGGGAGTTTAGTAAGAGTTTCGTCGTGGTAACCGACCAATGCAGAGCTTGGTGCCTCATGATTGTGTTGGTGACCTTAAAAATAGGAATAGAATTTTTGATAAAAGTGAATAAAGGATATGATAAAGCAAGCAGGCAAGACCTGCTTTACACCGGTATTTCTCTAACAATTTCATTTTTCGTTATTTCTATAATTTATAGTCTGTTATAATTCATCTTCTAAGAAGAAAGCTACATCCTCCTCCTATGGTTTCTCTAGCTAAAAAACGACAGCAACACATTTGTAAGACCTTTAATCTGAGATCTTAACAAAATTGAACTATAACTATAACGGATGACTATTAAAAAAGGCATAGATACGGTCGAATTGACAAACACCTCCTTTTTTGAAGTCAAACTAAAAATTAAATCTTCAAAATAGCCCCTAGCTCACTTACAAATTCTTATCTAGGTATAACTAAACTAAGCTAGACTTCAGACACTGAAGTATCTAGAATATTCTAGAAATGCTGATGTATGTGGCCTAGTTGTTTGTAACTAAATAAGGCCTAATGCAATTTATCAGGCGAAGCTCAGGCCTGCTTTACTTGGCTGTAATATTGCACATACAGTTACGTTCAAAACATTTTTGTACGAGAAATTTCTAGAAAATTCTCCATGTTTAGGTGTAACTGACTAACTAATTACTAATACAATGATTTGAGTTCTTTAAACTTTTTTTATACTTATAACTATGACTAGGTAATAAAAATATATAGGTTTTTTTATTTAAATATAAAATCTGAAGGAAAGACAAAAACTTTCAAACGTTTCGATTACTTTAAGAAACGTATATAAAAAAATACTCAAATTGGTTGAACAATTCTCAAGTTTTGCTCATAGAAGCAATTTTTATATTTAGCTGGTATGTTACAAACAAATGATTACCTAAATAACAAAATTACCGACTCTCTTGCCGGAATACTGAAACGCAACTTAAATTTAAGTACAACTTAAACCGGTCCGATTTGACAGTTCGTCATACAATTCTGTCAAAATTACGAGTCTTAAGGCGTGCTTAAATTTAATTTGCGTATGAGTATTAGGCCGTATGTCTAGTTAAAAGTTTGTCTTTTTCGTTCGATATATTCTCTAAACTCAAAACAGCAAAATCAATATACCATATCCCTTCGTTCATTTTATTGTAGAATAGAACTGAACAGAACCTACATCGTTTAGACACAAAAGAAAAGACGTGTGGACTATTTAAATTAAACACCAAGGAAAATGGAAATACGTTCTAACAGCTACTTTGATAAGAAAAATTGGCACCAACGCGGAATTCTATTGCGAACTACTTGGTATTCTATATTTTTATTTCTAATAAATTTTAAGTTTAAATATAATGTCATCTACATGATATGT
>DWAJ01003946.1:0-13807 GCA_018238005.1 Eurema mandarina
TGGACGAGAATAGCTGCGCATCAGTAGAATCGCGCTCGTAATTGACGTATTGGTGCGAGAAAGACAACACGACTGGGACAACCAATCAACGCTCGCGCACCCGACGATCACGCGCCCCGCGCGCCGCTCTCTCCTCGTCCTCGTTACCTCGATACCTTATTTTTGACTTCTGCGCAGGTTTCGTCAGCGCTAAAGATTCGTGACGCGTACTATAATTTCCTATTGTTTATGTGAATAATATAATTGGTAACTATTTTAATTTAAATATCATTAATTAATTATAATATGTATGTTGTGTTTGATCGATAAAACAGCGTTTAGTAATTGTATGTTCCATTTCGTAAGGATATAGAATATGTACCAGTATTATCTCTTTACTTCTCTTTAATCTCATCCTGATTTATCATGCTTATTATAACTCCTTTCCATTTCCCTTATTTCTTTATATTTCAGGTATAATATCTGTTTGTATAAGTATGCTTTTATTTATAGAATTAACGTTCGCGTGTATAATTTCTTTTTTTATGTCATTTATTAAATTGCAGGGCTGAAAAGAAAAGTGAAAACCCCGCCTTATCAAAACAAATAGCAATATTTGCATATTAATTAAAAGACATTTGCATAACTAGCGTTTACATTTGTGTTATAGTGTTTACTTCGTTAACGAATATTAATAAAGTTTCTTTATTTCTTATTATTCCTGATTAATCTATACTTCTATACTAATATTATAAATGTGAAAGTGTGTTTGTTTGTTTGTTTGTCCTTCCTTCACGCCGTAGCTAAGCAATCAATCGACCTGATTTTTGGCATACAGTTAGTTGAAATGATGTAGAGTAACATAGGCTACTTTTAGTCCAAAAAAACATCAAGTTCCCAAGGGAGATTATTAGAATATTTGTATGTGTATACCAAATATCGTCCATATATAACCTAATAAAGCAACGAATCGACTTGGTTTTTGGCATATAGTTAGTTGAAAGTGGTTAATTAGCTCTGTTCTATATATATGATTGATGTGTTTTTCTTTCTGACAAAAAAATTCTAATTCCACGCGAGCGAAGTCGCGGGTGAAAGCTAGTAAATTATATATTGTTGCCATAATTAAAGTTAAGTTTTTTTTAAATTTATTTCAATAAAAAAAACCTTTTTCACTTCTTGTTTTTGCATCAATATTTCTATTATTTACTACTTTATAATGAAATATAGTCTACAAATTTGTCTCTTAAAGATGCATAAAAACTTTCTCTATGAATTTTATTTCTAGACAGTGCTTCAAATTGGACAGAGTTTTCCAGCTACTTATAATCTGAGCTGTTAAGCCCAGCTTAAAGTCTGCATGTAAAAGTGTTGCACAACATCCAATGGTTTCGCGTCTAATGATGCCTATTCATATATGTATCTACTTTTATGAACTTCAAAGGTTTGTATGAAAATATTTTGAAGATTTCACTTTTTAAGCGAAACCAAGGACAGTAATTACTTGGTTGTAAATGGTGAAAGGTGTTTGAAATGCAGATAAATAATAAAAAATTATATGTAGAATCTCTATAAATGGAACATAATGGAGACAAGTAACAATTAAGAAAAGAAAATGTATTCCTTCCCTGAAGCAGAAGAAGCTTCCCTAAAGGACGCATAAAGTATTTTTATAGTACTTCTAGTAGAAGAAAAATCAATATAATAATCTAGAGCAAACTATTAAAAAATCTAAACCAAGGTAAAGCTTGGAGATAAGTTGTGTAACTCCGTTCTGCGCGTGAAGGCTCTGCGAATGACAACTGTCTTCTACCCCCTTCACCCCTTGCCTTTAGGGTTGCTAGCTTATACAAATATATTTAAGAAACAAGATAAAACTTTAAATTGTTATTTTGATGTTTAAGTATAAATAACAAAACTATTGCTGGTTTCGCTACCTAAACAGGTCCCTAGCTGTTTTAAACAACAGAACATAGAATTGAAAAGTAACGAAGTAGATGTTATATATCAAAATTGTAGAAAAAAACATTACCAGCGTAAAAATTATACAAGATAATTTGTACAGCGACATTGTGTCTTCTCTTTTTCTGTCCGTATTTCTCAATTGTTTAATTATCTTAGCCTTGTATATTGTTTCTATGCTGTGTAATGTGCTCTGCTTAAATATGTATTTCTTTCTCGATTTATAGATTACGGGTACCAAGAAACTCTTCAGTGTCAATGTTAATGTAGTCACTAAAACGGTTCGTTGTCAACCCTGTAGCTCAACATTCAGCGAGCCACTTTGCACTGTGCGATACAACCCTAGAACACAGTTTTCTTTCTCTCCTTTCACTTGATAGATTGAGTCTTGGAACTTTAAATCTACCGATCCAAGTTTGTCTTTTGTACTTATTGAGATTTCATAAAAAACTACGGATGTGCAGTCACTTTCAAAGGCTTAGACCGCTCGTATATTTGGTATTCATTTTCGTTTAAACTTTGTTTCCTGGAACTTATTTTGGTGATACGTAAATATATTGTATGCATAGAATTTAGTAAATTATCGATTAATACACAATATGTACTAGAAAACGATTTTGAATTTTGTAATACAATATCCGAGGTTAATAAAAAACGTTTACTTTCTATCATATTGCCAAATTAATCATGTTATTAATATCTGTAAATCCATACTAATATTATAAATGCGAAATTAACTCCGATTGTAATGAAATTTGGTACACAGATGGTCTAGAGGCTGAGATAAAACATAGGCCCCGTTTTAACTGGAAAAAAGGGTTATAAGCGGGGGAAGGGGGAGCCAAAGTTTATATGCAAGTCCACGCGGACAGAGTAGCGGGCAACAGCTAGTGTGACTATATATTATGACTAGTCAGGAGTCTTTGTTAATATACCTATCTAAATATACGTATATATTTGAAATTAAATATTACTACGTATAGTAATATTTAATTATTTCAAATATCGGCATACATTTGTTATATTTTTTAGGCACAGTGTGCACGTAACGTGTGTCGGGGGACCATAACGTTATGTTGGAGCCATAAAATTAATGTAACGTTATATAATCTTCTTTATGTCGTCTATATATTACTGTGACGCCATTTACCGAGCTTTTCATACTGTGTCTTATATAATCGTGGTTTTCGTATGAGGAATTTTTTGTCTTTTGGTAATGACAGTTGGATATATAGAGTGCTATTCCGATTTTATAAAGGCTAAACTAAGTTATTTAGTCGCGAATAAAATTATTAGGTTAGTCCTTTTTATAGCGTTCATTTTTTTTAATCTACATAGTGACTAATTTCAAATGTTCTGACAATGATATGGAAATTTTTGGGGACCTTTATTATAGTGGGCAATGAATTTATTACTGGTACGAAATTATAAAATGACAAATGTTGTTAGTGTATATATTTTTATGAGCTTAACTCTTCAATGGTAAGTGTATGTTTCTATACATCGTTTTCGAACCTTTTTAGAAACTTTCACCTGATGGAAAGTGGTCATCGCCGCCCATGAACATTCGAGGAGCTTGACAGCTCTGGAGTGAGTTGCCAGCCTTTTAGAAAGATACGATCTTTTCTTGAAGCATATATGTCTAGGCAAATCCTACACTACCGTTTTAATCAAACTAAAAAACCGCTTCATTCAACTCGCGCCAAATGAAATTCTCACGCGGCGTTTTTTGTAGAAACATGAAAAATTCATTCCCATTTCTAAATCGTTGTTAATTTAGCAAGAAATATTTCAGGTAAGTAATGTCGGTCTCATTATTCGCAGCTGCCGCGGATTTTAATTTCCTGCACACGAGTCTGACGCCTGACACGATTTATTCGCCTAAATAAATATTAATTCTAAATATACAGTTTAGGTAGTTGGTCTTTCTTTCAACATTAGTAGGGCAGGCAGAAAATATTCTATTGGAAACATTTTTTTTTACGAAATACAATATGTGTTACTGGTAATTCATGAACGCACTGACTTGTGTTTATTGATATATTATTTTAAAGATATTCTGCTATTTAGAACAGATGCAACTATTCATACAAGCGTGTTTAACCCTTAATAATAAAAAGATACAAAGAAATAAACCAATTTTATGCAGTTCATCAAAGTTTTGCTAATAATAATATAATTAATATTAATAAATTTATTCTGTATTAAATACTAAAAAAACGTTATATAACAGATAACATTTAAACATTTAAATCGCGTACTAAAGATAAATTTCTACCACGCGGTCATAAGTTACAAAGAAAATATATTTATTTTCGAATTAGAATTCTACTTTTTAAGTTTGTATTATCTTTTACGTTCAAAATTAAGTAGATAACGATTTTCGAGTATTCAGATATCCTTTCATACATGTTCTGAGTTTAAAGCAGTTTCACCCGTATAAGCCACACGCGGTACAATGCTTACCTTGCACAAACATAGCAATTATCGTAAATAGCTCCTTTTTATCTTGCCATTCCAAAGAGAGGCGCTTAATAAGCGTTTCTAATGAGACCTGGAGTCGAAAGTTTGTTCTGCTGGGATTTCGTTAAAGAGGACAAACGTTGCATCGTGTTTATACAAGTATAATGCTATCTCTACTGCTTTGTTAGGATTTAGCTTACCGATTAGCCTTTTAGTTAAATAGGGGACTGTATTAGATACTCCTTACAAATATTTTTCTTCAAACGTTGCATTGTTCTGATACATTCGCCTGCATGCTTTTCATTTATAATCATTGTAATAATTTAAATACTTCTATGATTATAAATACATGATTTAATTTAAATTTATAATTGCTAAGGTTAGGTTTACGAATATATGTGTAAACATGGCTTAGTTACTTGACTTACTGAAAAAGCCCTATACCGATATTAAATATATTTGATTTGTTAATTTCATCTTATACCTTAAACTTAAGCCAGTAACAAGTTTCAAGAATTTAACATAGCTAATAATAATTGGAGAAATTGAGTAATAATAGTTAACATTTTAGTCTTTCAAACATATATTTATGACTGTAACAAAAATCAAAGGCAAAAGAAACATCAAGAGTCTCGTCTTACTTTTTGTCGAAATACAAAGCTAATTCGTGAGTTATATGTAAGTTTAATATAAATAGTGGCTGTTGGCAACAGTCCAAGAACCAGTGATTTATCAAATGGCGGCGTATTGATCTGATACAGAGGGAAACATTGAATACTTTAGGGGTTAGATAGAAAGCTAGTTTTACCCGCGTAATTTTTTACCCCTCCTCAATACCGGGATAAAAAGTATTCTACATAGTAGAACAGAATGTAATCTACCTGTATGCCAAATTTGAACCAAATCCATTTAGTAGTTTTTGTGTAAAAGAAAATCAAACATACTTACATGATACATCCTCTCAAGACTCAAACGTAAGGGTTTATAGGTAATACTTTTAGGATGAAGGCGTTACTCAGTAGTTGCCATAACAAAAACTCTATTTATCTATAAAATAATTATAGTAATAATAATATTATAAAGAAGTAAAGTTTGTGTGTTTGTTAAATTGTAAGAAGGGATCTACTGAACAGATTTTAAATACTCTTTCACCAATAGAAAGCCACATTATTGCTGAGTGTCATAGGCTATAAAAACCGAGAATGATAATAAACATTATGACCAACGAAGTGGGCACGGTTCAGCTAGTTAGTTAGGTATATATTTTTTTTAATTTCAAATACCATCAGTTTTAAAACTTGAATTTCTGAATACCTGAGTCGTAATATTAATTTAACGTATAAAACGCGTCTTTTGAATTTAGATATTAGACTTTATTAACACAAGTATTTATCATTCACTGTAACACGCCAAATGGATATATACCTACTATTGACATACTACGTATGTACAGCGTATGTCAGGTTATTTGCTTACTCTTGTATTGAACTAGTTTCTGTTTAGACAGAATACCCAATGTGGCCAATATTCGGTTAGGAGGACGTCATTTACTGGAACTGCCTTAATTAACAGAGACCATGAAACAATCGTATGATCTTCTTGTAGCCTTTTATGTTATTATTTTTATTTATTTTTTTATCTTATTAATGTACTATTCCTTGAAATCTTTTTACGTCACATATTTAAATATGAAACACAGTGATGATAAGAAACAAAAATAGCCTTATGTGCTATAGTTTTTGTTTATTTACTACTTAGCATAAAACAAAGTCATTTTCTCTGTCCCCAAATCCTATGTATCTAAAGAACTTTCTTTTAGTAGATTCAAGGTGAAGGTTTATTACGATACTTGCATAGTATATGTGAGCGAAGCCGGGGCGGGTAGCTGGTTATAGCTATATATTTTTATTATATATTTTTGTTATGTTACTCCGATATGGGCAAAAGCCTCTCCCGTTATTTCCAAATATCTCTAATGTGAGCTCAAAACATTTTAATAGAAAAAAATACCTAAATATCCTTAACAGTCTTCTTTTTGGCAACAGTGCCTTAACTAAACGTTGCAGGAGTTTCGGGATTTTATTATGATAGGAGATCATTTTAAGAGCAAGTTGGAGCGTGATATGCAACGATGGCGCTGATATGACGGGCGGAGCGCCAAATGGTGCCTCATTTGGGTCAATGTGCCGACAGAACGGCCTACTTGATGTATGTATGAAGAAATGTATGTGCACTGCTTTGGGAAAATCGATAGCTATATGCTGTATAATGTACTCTAGTAAATAGCTATATGCTATATGCTATATACTGTTATCTAGTTGTTAACGTTGCAGTTGTTACATGTAAAACCGGATCATGGTTATTTGATATTTAAGCTATAGCCTTAAATATAATGTAGTCTATAACATTAATGCCAACTAAATTTTGTTTTGTAAATGTTTACTGGATAAAACATTTTGTAATTCACAATTTACTTGGAAAATAATATTATGATTACGATTATTATGTACATATAAGTAATTATTTATATAGCTACAAATAATTGACATTTTATTCAGAGACGTCAAAAACACAAATTTAAAAACTCTTACGATAGATACTGGTAAGTATAGATTTATTACAGTTAGAAAAGTAAAATTCTAGAATGTTTCTTTCTCTTTCTTTTCCAAAGCTAATTTAAATACGTTACTTGTTAAATAATTCGATATATCCGATGAGTTAACACTTCTTTGTAAACCTCTTGAATTTTGTATGGATGCTTTCTCTCGGAAATGCGTTTAAAGGGAATTTTAAAATAGCAATTCTATTGCGAAACGTAGCCAAAGTTTACTGAAGATATCACGAGAATGTCCCAATGTTTTTGCTCCTTTAAAACGTTTCTAGGATTTCGTAGTGGGTAAGATTACTATGTAAGAGTTACGTAAAAACTTACGTCACAGTGATCTTAGTAAAACTAATAAAAATAATAAGAATGCCACAGCTCGTTTGTCATACAGCGCTATCTAGTCCCACGCTATGCAGAGGATATTTTATGGCAAATAGATAACGGATACATTTTATATGTAAAGAGTACTTTACTTTAGTATGAATATATAATATGTTGATGAAATCTGATAAAGTGTATGGGTTTAAGCAGTTATTAATGTTAATAATCATTTGTATTTTTTTTTAATTTTGCTTACATAAGATTTAAAATAAATATTGTAAAACAAAATTTCAGGGCCTATTACCTTCTTAAGTAACCAAAACCTAATAAGAACATACGTAAAGAAACTCATAGCCTTTTTTATAATGTAGAGTTATCAACTATATTCTACAAATCAATTTCCCGTTCTAAAATAAAAGAAAACGAAAAGTCTTATAAACATACACTATACTAAGCTATTATAATGACTCAATTATAGATATACAGGTTATGCTGCCCTGGTCTGTGGTCAATAAACGGATTACTATCGCAAATAAATTTAATCAGGCAATAAGGCATCTAAGGCTTACTAGAGCACCTCATTTGCAAATACCTAGATCAAATATGTATTTATCTCTAATATATACTGAGTTCGATGCATGGCCTTTAATAAATTCCCTAGCAATATATTTGACCAACTCATAGGGAGTTTTTTTTAAATCAACTAATTCTTTTTATTTAATAAATAGGTTCTTTAAACTTTATCTAATAGTAATGCAAGTAGTGCTGTATTAACTAGAAAGTGTACGCCACAAAGATGCAACATCTTTTTTATTGGTGAAAAATATTTTTGTGATAAGCATAGCGGGCGAGTTATGACACTTTAGCAGTATTGAATAGCGATTAAAAGCCACTGGCAACATTTTGCGTCGCCTAAAAACGCTCCATGATATGTTAGGGGGGTGAAGTGGGTCGCGGGGAGGGAGCCGGAAAGGGAAGTGGCGCCATAAATCCGCAGTTCGAGTCCGCCAACGTACTTCCTGAGTGGAAAATATGCGGCGTTGACTTTTTTATATCTCATACCAATAATGTATCAAATCAGCCAGTTTGATTTTACGATATTTTCATGAAGGTTTCATATGTAAAGCGATGGGATCAGCATCGAATTGACGATGATATGGCAATATCTATATTAGGGTAATTTTGTTTTAAACTGACTATAAACTTTGCGTATAAAAATAATGTTATTAAGATTTTTTATTGTTATAAATATTTGTTCTGGAAGTGTACGTTTAAAAAGCCGAAGTTATAATATTTGAGTCATAACATAATATAAAGAATATAAATATAAAGAATTCAATATTCAATATGTTTTCAGTGTAGGTAATCATTAAATAGTATTACTTAAAGTCGCTTTCTTCTGTCTGTCCGTATGTTTGTTTAAATCTATAAAACTACGCAATCCATTTTCGTGCGGTTCTTTATCAGAGAGAGTGACGCAAGAGGAAGGTTTATGTGTATCATACATGCATAAATGTAGATAAAACCGAGTGGCGCGGCACGTGATATAAAAAATTGTAAACCATTATATCTATTGGACTAAAATATCATTCTATTAACGTATTACGCTTCTAATGAATAAATTACGCGGCATATTAAATTGATAAGCATACTTTGAAACTATAAAATCCGGCGATAATAAAGTCGTCGACATTGTTTGAGTTGGTACGAGTTAGGTACATTCTGCGGCACCCCAGAACCGATAATGAAATAAGTTTCTAAATAATCGACTTCATCTATTCATCACGAATTTCCCTTAAATTCGTCAGATAATGTTATTTTTGTTAACTAAATTACGCGACCCAGACGCTCTAGTTACGAAGCAAATTAGAATTAATTCTAATGCCTAAAATAACAAAGATAGTTTGAATTGAATGTTAAATTTCTATTCAATTAATACCTTAAATATGGCAATTAGCGTTGCTTTGAAATAAAAGCAAATTATATTACGTAATATTATTATAATTTAGTATCTAGGCTTTAGTCTTTAGAATATTATAACCATTTAAAGCTCTAATAGGTACTACTTTCTGAATCAATGGTATCTAATCTAATTGATTTCTTAAACTCACTCTCCTTAAGTCCAGTTGATTTACTTTGACTTTGACTTCAAAGTCTTTCTTTGTTTTTTTGTATAACTAGTAATTGTAAGCTTTATAAAGTCTTCGTTCAAGTATAGATCTAAAGTTTGGTGTAATCGCTAGAGTAAAGGTGTTAGTGTTTTCTTAGAGTTGACATTTGGTGTCATTGCTAGAACGAAGATCGATTGTCCTTGATGCGAGCCATCTATCACGCTGAGTAAACACTAGTCGATACTAGTGAGTGAGTGAGTGAGTACCTTTAAAGTGTCTTGAGACTTCTATAAATAGCCTCCTATAGGTGAAACTTTTTTTTAAGATAGAGGGCAACGAGTAGGCGAGCCACCTGATGGAAAGTGTCCATCGCTACCCATGAATACTCGTGGACTGGGTTGCTCTGGAGTGGGTTGCTGGTAATTTAGAAAGATGTACGCTTTTTACGTAATGCATCAGGTATAGTTCGCGTCACGAATCTTTAGTGCTGAACGAAACCTGTGCAGAAGTCAAAAATAAGGTATCGAGGTAGCGGCGCGGCGCACGGGGCGCGTGATCGTCGGGTGCGCTAGCGTTGATTGGTTGTCATAATTATATATGTTATATATGTATCCAATCGGATGACAATGATTTTAATTATTAAAAGCGTTTCTTTATTATTGTTGAGACATAATACATTCTACCTATTAAATAATAATTGCAAGAGAATAACAAGAAAAGGTTTAAAAAAGTATTTGTTCGTTTAAACATATTCTGCGCTTTCACGGTTAATTTAACCTTTCAAATCTTTAAACCATTGCCATTTCAATCGAAACTTATTCGATAGAGGTCTGAAATTTTCATAGACAAAAGCAAACTTGGGTGACTTTTCTAATTGAAGTGATAGGTCGATAAGTTTAACATAAGTTACGTTTGAAACTTAACTTGCAAAAGTAAAATTAAAGTGTCTATTTTATCGAAGTTTTTGATTGCTTCGACAAATAAAAGATCGGTGATATTAAAGTCTAGTGTGGTATTCATCTTCAATCTGAATTTATGAAAAAAGTTATGTAATAACCTATTTTTTATTTGAAAATTAGAGTTTTGTATTAAACTGGCTGCTCAATTTCATTTATGTTAAACCATTTTGTTTTTTTTCGAATCTTGATGCATATAAATATAGTCTATGACCTTAACGGAAAAAAATTCAAATCGGACGGGTAAATACAAATATTAAAACATATATTTATAATATTGTTATAAAAGATAATGTATTAACGATATTGATGCATAATGCTTTTTGAGCATGATATAAATTTTATATTGAACAAAAGGAATAAGAGTAGGAGGCTCTTATGACGTCAAAGGCGTGCGAATGAACCGCATTCAAGCATCTGAAAGCTGGTGCTGCGTTCGTGTATCTTATTATTATTTTGTTTATTAGACTGGAGCTAGTACCTATATATTTTTTAGGTAAGAACTTTTCATATATTTTTTTATTTTATTCAACACACCATACTTCTCATCCATTTGATTTTAATGTTATGATTAAAAGGATGGTATTCTTATTTTTAATACATTTAAGTCTTCGAATACTTTCTCTCAAGAGCACAGCATGATATGATTCTATACATAGATATATTTCTACGATGTCATAAATGCAACGGCAGTATATACGACTTTAAGAAGGTATGAGAAATAATATACACGCGTATGACTTTAGATTGGATTTATTTATAAAACTGGCTGTTGTCTGCGACTCCGTCCGCGTTTATTTTCATAAAAAAATATTCCCCCGGAAACTGGATAAAAAGTATCCTATGTCTTTCTCCGTCCTTTAACTACATCCCAACCAATTTTAAGCAAATCAGTTGAGCCGTTGTCGAGTTATAAATGGTGTAACTAACAAGACTTTTTTTTATATATTTAGATTCATTGAAGTATAAGTGCAGTGATAACTGCCAGTAGTTTTACTTATAGAGCACATCCCTTGACAGTATTGTGTATTTGACAATGCTGTCACAAAACTATACCACTAATGCAATTTGCGAAACGAATGTATAGTATATAATGAGTTCTCTAGCAAAACTGGTTCTTCCAGTGAATAGCGCCAGTAGTGTAAAATATGAAGCTTACGTTCTAAGAAGCTGCGTATCTGTAATTCCCATCTCATGGTACAAAGCTCGCTGATTACGTCACTTGCCGGAGGCGGCGTAGGCTAGTCTTAGATACCTTTTTATTGTAAATCGATAAATTATTATTATTAATAGACGATCGCTTGGTATATGTAGTGTAACATTATTCAATTACGCTCTAGTTAATGGTTATTATATAAAATTCCAACAAGTTTGTCATGAACAAATAATAATATTGGTTAAATTATGTAGAGTCACTTTGTTTCTAATAATATCTACCTTACTAGCTAGTCTGTTAACCTTCTTGTAAATTCTAAATGAATTTCATTCCTTTAATACTTTCAAACATTAATATGAGAGTTCAATTTCAAAACATCGTTGATTTTCGTATTTACTGAGAGAGCGAAGAAAATAAATTTACATATCTGACTGCCTCACTATGAGTAATGATAAATGTTTTGTTTTTGAATATTAAATGGACGGGCGAACAATGTCGAGTGATTTACTAGTGGGTGGTTCTTGACAGATCGTCAGCGATATCAATCTTCCGTTGCGTTTATTGTATCACTTTTGACACCAAATTATTACTACTTTTAGTAGATGAAAAATATTTTTGTCTGTATCATTACTATCATAACATAGTATAAAACAAAGTCGCTTTCGCTGTCTGTCTGTCCCTATGTATGCTTAGATCTTTAAAACTACGCAACGGAATTTGATGCAGTTTTTTTAACAGATAATGATTCTTAAGGAAGGTTTATATGTATAATACATGCATAATATAGTAGATAAAGACTGATAAATTTAGAGTTTTCTAATGTGATGTCGTAAATAAGGACGTTTTTTTGCGCTTTATATATTTATTATTATATTTATATTTATTTATTAAGAACATTTACATTCATTTTATAGGCTAAGAACAGGGCCCCACAAAACTGTTTTCACAGTTTGTCTGTGGGTGTGATTGCTAATGGTCTTATTACTTGATAATTTCGTACAGCTCGGACGGTTACGGTTACAGAAATATTATTTAATAAAGGACATTACATTTATAGTTATTAGTTTATAGGATTAATAATTTAGTAGATGTAGTTTTAATGATTTACAGAATTTACTTTTGTTGAGTGTGTTTGTTGGTTTGTTGGTTATATTTGATAAATCGCAATTTATATTGCAAACGCTGGTTCTGTAGTTGCACCCGTGCGAAGCAGGGGCGGGTTGCTAGTATACTATTATTATATACAGTGTGCTACAAAACATTTGTCCGATCCTGAATGGTAATATTCTTTATCTAAAAACCTTTTCGAATAAAAGAAAATAAAAATCTATAAAATATTACGTTTCCAGTGAAAAAATTACACAAAGTGAAGGTAATTAAGAAATGCTGGCAATTCACATTGGGTTCGTAGACCCTACAGCTAGCATAGCATGTGAACGCGAGAAGGTGTAGCCATGTAAGTATTGCAATGTTACTTAGTTAATTTTTTTGGAAAAAATAATTATGTTATTTTTACAAAACGATATCAAAATAAGGACCTACTACGGGTTTATAATAAGAGGTTTTCGGATCGGAGTTGTTTTGTAACACACTCTCTGTATAAAGAGGATTGTTGAATTGAATAATAATAATAATAATAATAATTTATTTCCATAATAAGGTGATTTACAAAATATTTTACCCAGGCTCTCAAGATAGTAAATACTGTTTTTCAGGAGCCTGTTTCATCCAATCATGACACATATACGGCACCGACACAATTCGTTCAGATTTACAATAGGTTACATACAAAAATATAAAAATTCATTTACAATGAGGTACAAGCGAATTAATACAGTAGAATCAAGAAATATTAAAAAAAGGAAAAAAAATATATATGTATAAGTAAGCACGGATGAAACAATACTAATTAAACAAAAAAAACAAAATAGGTTACAAAAGTACTAGACAGATTCTTATACAATTTGAAACAGAGATAGTCTACATTTATGCATGTACAATGTTCATATTATACACATAAACCTTTCCTCTTGAATTTCTGTGTCTGATAAAAAAACCGCTTAAAAATCATTTGCGATGTTTTAAAGATCTAAGCATACATAGGGACAGACAGTAAAAGCGACTTTGTTTTATACTATGTAACGATAATATTTATACAGAAATACGAATTAACGAACGCTTTAAAATAGTTCCATTCAACAGTACGTGCTTATAAAAATAAAGTTCTACAGAGCGTAATATAAATCGATTTCCA
>DWAJ01003947.1:0-13806 GCA_018238005.1 Eurema mandarina
GCTCCTATTAGTCGCAGCGTGATGTTATATAGCCTAAAGCCTTCCTCGATAAATGGTCAATTCAATAAAAAAATAATTTTTCAATTCGAACCAGTAGATCCTGAGATTAGCGCGTTCAAACAAACAATCTAACAAACAAACAAACAAACTCTTCAGCTTTATATATTAGTAAAGATAGATTCGATTAACAATGCTTATAATACCTACCTACCATTTGAAAGTATAGAAACTGCTTATAAAAAGTATAAATATCCGAATCATTTTATTTAGACGTCTTACATAAACATGAACAAAAAATAAACATATGGTTTGGAATATGAGCGTCTATTTTTAAATAGCAGCAAAAAATAGAAAAACCGCAAACATCTTCCACACCTAAAACATATAATAACTGATGTGGGTATAAAATTCACGAAGTCGAACTTTTTTTACTATGAAATTTAAGTCATACCGAAATTGAAAAAAAAAAGTTTTTAATAGAAAATTAATACTACGATTTACGATAGCAATGCCAATACTCTTTTGCGCAAATCTACTTCGTAGATTATATTGGGATACTGTAGTATAGATACTTTTTATCCCGTTAATGTCACGCAAACAATGCTAAACAGGATAAACCGTAAACTTAGAAAAAAGGCCAAAAGAACACTTATTTGTTTCTTTCACTATTTATACGTAACACGTACTAAATAAAAACACGCGCGACCAGTGGAAATTTTTTAAATCATAAAAAATTTATTTAATTTGCAATAAATGTACATGAATTTCTTTAAGCAACTATCGTCATCGAAATGATAATTAGAACCATACTATATCTTAAATATCATCTAGTTACCCAATTAATAGAAAAGTAACCATCATTATATTATAAGGACGGTTAAAATCTAATATAATATGTCACAAGTCACAACCGCTGGATACATAAAATTTTAAACATCCTCCAAAGAACAGAGCTTTTAGTAATTGAAACTGCCGCTTTGTACTGCGGATATTAAACTTTACATGAGTTGGAGCATAATTTCTGGGTGAAATTACGTATTAATAATTACTAAATAAAATTTAATGAATACGTAACTTTTATATGAGTATTAAACATATTTTCTACTATCATTCTACAGCTTTAATTGCTGTCACAACAGAAATATTTTTTTACCATGCTAATACCGACCATTTAAAGTCAATATGTAATTTTTTTCTTTTTTGTGTAAGGCCAGGCAAATTAATTATTCGCTGTTTTTTTTTAATTTTTGATTTATTTCGTTTCAAAGCTACGTGTATTTAGCCAGGGTAAGAAAACGATATATTTTTAAATGAGATAATTAGAGATCAATTGATCTGAGTTAGATATGTTTGTCGAGGTTTTAGGCCTTTCCATATTGCTAAATAAATCATACAATTCAAAAACTACTCAATCATCGTATATGACGTCAGCAAAAGCGTGGTTTCTGAATGTTGGTACGCATATCCTTTATCACATTTTAATATGTTTGTCCCAGCTATAAATTCGGTATGATATGATCGATATGTTATTAATATACGTAGTTTTTTTATTAATATACTATGTGTTACAAATATTTCGTAAATTGTGACAAGACTAATTTTAAACTTACACTGTTTATCACGGAATTTTTATCCAAAATATTAATAACTTAAAATTAACTAAATATTATCGTTATTATACATGTAGTTAAATAAAATACACCCGCAACGATGATTTGTAAAACAAACAATTAATATTTGATGTTTAAAAATACTTAAATATAACGCCCACGTAATGTCCACACCAATTTTAAAGCAAAAAAGATATCCTTTTCCGAGTAGAAATGTTAAAAATTTTAAAGCGTTTACTGGCTGTGATATCTCCTTGAAAATACAATATATTTTGCGTTAAAGCTGGAGTCACTTGAATTTTCGCTACAAAGACTATAAAGGAATAACATTTTCAAAAAGATAAAAGGATGTGGACAAGTGTAGTATTTTGTTGGGAAATACAAAATGGCGCATTTATTCCTTTAAAAAGTCTTTTGTTTGCTTATGGGTAATGTCTGGATAAATTGAACCTATTAATATCTCACATTATTTGTTAATATCACTAATTATTGTACCTACCGAAAAATATTTAAAAAAGAAGCTGAAAATAACTTAGAAGCGAGGAAAACGGCAAAACGCCGTCTGTACGCTATTAGTCTGTAATAAAATTAAGTGAACAAAGTTAAAATGCTTAGTTTCTAAGGAGTTGGAATCACGATATTTTTTTTATCTAAGCGTTACGGATACTTTAAGGCGAGAATGATCACGACCATGAATCACGTGACCACGATTGTTTTCTAGAATTTTCTTTTCATGGTAATCTATTTAAAACAACGGACAAATACTTGAATAATGGTGGTGTAATAATAAATGGTGTCAACGCTTACTGTACTGTTACTATAATATATTTAAGGATTTGTCTCGTCCGTTACCGTTCTTGAAAAAGGGAATAGGAAAGTATTTGGGACAAAACGAATTAAAAAAGGGAAAAATGAGCCGGTTTACGAAAGAAACGCAGTAATATCTCAAAATAAAACATAATATAACTAACATAATATTATACGCAGTGAAACCATAAGAGGTACAAATATTTTATTTCGTATAATAAGGAATCATTTCAATAAATCCGTCTACCGACTACAATTCGATTGCGGCCGAACCGAATTCCCATTAATGAGAGCAACGTATTTAAAATCAATTGATTTTAACTGAAAAAAAATGTTGGTCAGATAATTCCAATTATGTTTTTCAGTAATTGCTTATACTTGTTAACTTTTAAGCTTTTTGCGGGAAATTGCATAAGCATATAAGAAAAATAGAAAGCAGGTTTAATTACTCAAACCGACTAAAGCCCTGCGGTGTTCCTATCCCTCTACATGAGTCATGACGGTATGTACCTAGTTTATTAAAAGATAGGCGATTCACTAAGTGTCCATTTTAGTTAAGAAAATATTAGCAAACCTTTTAATATTTATTGACTTAACAAACAGCCTGTACGTAACATATTTTATTTCAGTTTAAAAGGCTACATAGCATTTTACTAATTTAATAATTTTTTTGTATAATTATAATTTATTCCATAAACATACCTAGAATATAGTTTGCGTATTTGTAATTCATATAATTCTTTAGTTAAAAAACAACATTTATACCAAAAAAAATTCGCATTAAAGTGACAAGTCCCATTCGGTCAGGTGTGATTTTTTTTATTTGTTTAACATCATTACAAAGTACACCTACATGTCTGAGTTATAAAAATGTAATATCAACAACTTTAGTTTAATATTAATTATTATGTTTATTTTGCATGACTATACAATCTGGAATGACTATCATAAGCGCGATTCAGAATTCGGTGTAATAATAGCTACAAATGGCAACATTGAATTAAATTACCAGAAAAGAATTTAAAAATATTCCACATCTAACTGACTTACAAAATTGCCGGATAGATAAAAATATTTTTACAATGACCGATCTAGCTTTTCAGATAAATCTGGCTTGCATTTTATCTGCCGATGACGCGATTCTTGACCCTAATGTGCGGTTATATGAAGTTACATCTTATTAAGTCGTCTCATAGAAAGGACATCGATAGGTCAGAGGGAACCAATTAAGAAAATTGAGAAAATCTTTGAACATAGAAATAGTTTTAACCGCGAAAATAGAAGTTTTAGAACATTTAAATTTAATCTTTCTTCATCTTATTTTGTCTTTCCATACTAGTTTTTTTATATATATAAGAGCGGGCAAACAAGCTCGCGCGTCATCTGATGCACTGCCCATGACCGATCGCATTGTCACAAATGTGTTGCCGGCTTTTCAATAGAATTATAAAACTTAAAAAAATAGTTTTGCAAATTCATTGAATAGAAACACCATATTAGATTAAGTTAAACCTAATTCTAAATATAATTATAAAGCTACGTTTACGTAGCTAGTTTTATTTTTAAATAACATTAGTTTTTAAACAAATCCTATTTTTATTTTTTTATTTTTTTTTATTAATGATTATTTATTATTCCAGCGTGTATAACAATGTACCCAATACAAAAACAAAATTAAACACTAACAGTATCTAACACAGCACTTTTGTAACAATATTTCACGCGGGAGATACGTGCGTCGCGTTACAGTTTTTGGTGAGTACTGAAGTCTGAGATTACAGCCTCAGTAGGGCGGGCGGGAACCGAGAGGATATAATATGTTTGCATCCGTTTGGGACGAGATGAGCGACGCTTACTTCAGAATATGTTATCGGATATAAAATTTTATATACCTATCATTAGATAACATACGATGATACCTACTTATATATAGCGATTAAGAAGAACGTTCGGAAACTTTTTAAACCGTTCAATAACTATTGTCTTCGATCCAAATATGATAGTGTATTCTTTGTTATTTTTATGTGTTCGTGGTGTTTTTATACGATTTTAGGTTTCGCGAATCGTACTATAATTAGTAATTACCGTTTCCTTTCACAAAAATACAACAAAGATAGATTTGTTATTCAAACGTTATGTTGAATTTGACGCATAGTAACAACTAAAACTTTTTAATTGTTGGACAATTAAATGAAATATTCGCGCCCCACGGCGTACGTATACCCCTTTGCACGTTATTTGCCGTTTGCCGTTACCTCGTGGCTAAACCGGGATAAATGATATCCTGTATGTTAATATAAATATTTTTGTCAAATTTATTAAGAACCTTTTGGTTGAGAGATAAATTTAGTACTACATAGCGTTCACAACGTAAAACAACTGCTCAATTCAAAGAAAACATAAATTATAGTATTATACAGAAATCCTTAGTAAAAAGGGTCAAATTTAAGCCACTCTTATTGAATTCAAAAGTATTTAACTTTGCGTACGAGCATTATAATTGAAACCAGATATGTATATATGTGTATGTATATTTTTATACGCGTACTAATATTTTCATTACAATATCTTCAAATGAAGCTTTCATACTAAAGTATGATTCTTAATATCTGCTCAGAGCTAGTATTTTTATACGAATAGAACCCTTTCGCCGTCGTACGTGTTACAAATTATTTTAAAATAATATTTTCTAATATTGGTATAAGATAAATATAATTTAAGTGGGCTAAAGACTTGCAATAGTGGACTGAATCCGGAGCAATTCCGGATAATCCGGGATAAGGCGGTCGCGTCCGATTTCGGAGCTACATTCGCCCTCTTAGTATTTACCTGATGTATAAATACAGCACAAACTGTTTCAATTAATCACTTAGGTAATCAAATTAAAAACTAAAAGTTAAATAAAGGTTAGGTATAGACAGAGATTCAGAAAACTTATCGTTATAGTATTCAAAATCTTCAATCTAAAAGATCCATAATCATATGACTTTATTTCAATATTTTATATTATAAAAGATTGAATATAAAATTTATACCTTTATTTTAGAAATCACCACATCACATAATATAAAACAAAGTCGCTTTCTCTGTCCCTATGTAAGTATGTAAGTATGCTTATCTTTAAAACTACGCAACCGATCATGCGGTTTTTTTAATAGATAGAGTGATTCAAGACGAAGGTTTATATGAATAATGCATGCATAATATATACAGTAAGCGAAACCGGGGCGGGCTATATGCCATTCTTCTGAGCACTCCATACTTCAACTATCGATTTCTATACCGATGCATTGTTTATGAAAGTAACAAATACATCTCTAATCATTGAGTGACACAACATGTATTCAATTGTACTTCTGTAAACCAAATGTTAGTTTTAGGTTAATGAGCACACGGACATATGTCAAGCTTATAAACTAACCATGTAAGTAGTTCATTGCTTAGTAGTATTTTAAAGTTAATCGAAATTACAAAAAGGCAAAATTGATAGCTGTAAAACAAATAAACAAACGAATTGACCCTTTTCATGACAAAACTATAAAAGAGCCTAAACTTCAGGCCTTTAAAACCAAGCCCGTGGGTTTTTGAGTGACAATAATAGTGAATGTTCATTGCTGATTAATAAGCACGTTATATACCTAATCTCTATATTTGTGCAGACTTGGATAACATTCAATTAAAAGCTGTTTCCTGAGCCGCTTTTATCTCCGTGATCGGATGATAGGTTTGAGGATGTGACATGCGTTAGTACACGTGTCACCATAATTGTTCATCTCGGGATAATTCAATATTGGCAAGGTATAGAGGTATTAATGGCTTCCTCCATCAGGCTTTTGATGTAGCTGAATAATTAGGATTTAATCATTGAGTAGTGGAGACTAGAATAACTATTTATGGTTACAGGTTTTATCCTGATTAAGGTCTACATTTTCAAAAAGAAAAGTTATTTATATTTTCTAATTTTTACTAGTTGTTCCGTGCGAAATAAACTAAAACCTGACCTGTTCTTCTCGTTATTTTTTTGCATTTATACACACTTAAAATCAAAAAAGCTTACTAACGCAAATACCAACAATACTTCTAAGCTAACAAACTGTACTCTTATCATAAAGATTAGCTTAGTTTATAGACAAAATTTGAATGTCGCCACTTTTATAATCCAAGTATTTTCTATTTAAATTGCACGAGTTTAAAGTTTCAACAAAGCGCTGGGAAGCAAAAAACTGTCACGTTAAAAACTTTACAAAATGCACAAACTTTCGTCACTTGTTAATATAAAATTTACAGAGCTTTAGTGTGAAGTGGAAAATTTAAATTTCAAATATCACGCTTCATAGTTTACGTGAGAAAAGTGTCTCAAGGTGAATGCAAATTTCGCCTAACATCAGCGCTTTTGACATATGCTACAAGAATTTGTAAGCAAATAGCCTCATTCGAAATACCTTATCGAGATGCTGATTTTTTAATCTATGTTAATTTTTCTTTAATTTTGTTCTATGAAATTTTTGAGTGAACAGTTTTGCAGAAATTTTAGACTATAGGAAAAAGAAAAACAAGAAAGTCCAATATCCCTACAAAACGCAATAACGTTTCTGAAGAGATGTCCTTACTTGTCAGTTGTTGTTATTGGTTATACCTAACGTTCTATTTATAAACATTTTGGTCTGTAGAATGGAGATTCAGTCCTAGTGCTGGCCAGCCGACTTTAATAAAAAAGTAAGGTTGCTTTACCAGTTCAATACATAATGTAAGCTTATAACTGAGAAATAACAAAGCAATAAGTCTAGTAGCTATCTTCTCCATTCTATGATATAGATCTGTATAAAAGTTGCAAGTCAAGAATCTTCAATTGTAGTGCTTAAAAGGAATTTCTTTGATGTATGCATATGAGATGTCACGAGAAATTCTCAGCCAACGCAATATTATCTAGAATGCAGCTCACGTTCTCGCTACGGATTATATTACGAGAATCATAATATGAAATTGAAATGCACTGAATAGCCATTTTTTCTCATTACTTAGGCTCGGAGTGAGTTAGTAACTTTTCCCGGTCATAGCAACTATTTATAAAAGATTATTCGCCATTTAAGTGCAGGGATTAGTTTACTGATACTTGGTGTTCGTGCAGCTCGTGTATTTCAATCTCAACGTGGCGATGCTAAGCGTCGATTGGTTTCCCATCGCACGCGCAAGATGCAAGCTGTTCACAGGAAAAGAGAGATGGAAAATGGCTCCCCCGAAACGTGTTTTAAATCACTTCTCTGTATAAGTAGCGTCACAAATCTTTAGCGCTGAACGAAACCTGCGCAGAAGTCAAAAATAAGGTATCGAGGGGACGACAAGGCGCGCGGGGCGCGTGATCGTCGGGTGCGCGAGCGTTGATTGGTTCCCCAGTCGTGTTGTCTTTCTCGCACCAATACGTCAATTACGAGCGCGATTCTACCGATGCGCAGCTATTCTCATCCAGCGCTAAACATTCGTGACGCGATCTATAAATTAACTCATACAGCGTTTTACATTTGAATTACGACATGATGTGAAAGTAAAAATCTAGTCAATCTACAAAATGTCAAAAAAAATCGATATTCTAATTGTTTGCGTCATTGGCATCTATTATAGACTACTTTTTGCCGTCTAGATGTGAACGTATGTGGTGTGTAAGCCTTATTAGATTGATTGCATAGCAAGTATATATTTTGTGATATAAAGTCATATAGATTTCAATAAATGTTATTAATTCGTAGATAAGTAACAGAAACTAATA
Organism: Eurema mandarina; assembly: GCA_018238005.1. Taxonomy (NCBI): domain Eukaryota; kingdom Metazoa; phylum Arthropoda; class Insecta; order Lepidoptera; family Pieridae; genus Eurema; species Eurema mandarina. The sequence goes on from DWAJ01003947.1 coordinate 8,182, forward strand.
AGTTACTATGATAAATTCATATGTTAAAAACTTTTAACGTTTTTATTTTTGTTTTATAATTTATGGCTTCATCTGCTCAATAAATTAGTTACTAACTTTACAATTGAAGTTCGTTTAGAATAAGGCTAAAACAATTATTAAACGAAGAAAGATTCGTAAATTACGCTTTTACCAACATTGTTCCCAAAACAATAAATTAAAACATGCTTGTTCTTAAACATACGTACGATAAAATTGTAAAGAATACATTAATACATAATTATTTATGAGTGTTAATGGGAAAGGGTATTTCCATATCACTAATCCCTTCCAGAGGGTATGCGACAAAAGTGGGTGTTGTATGTAGGTACATATACATACAAATATATTAAGGTGCATCCCCTTCCGTTCTATAAACCCTGTCGGATATAATTGATTTCATTAAGCTTTTGATTGTTATTTCATGGAAAATCATGTGTTCCAGATGATGTTGTTTATATTTATTAACTTGATTAGTGCATGGCAAAAAAACATCTTTTTTTAATAGGTATAATGTTTTTCCGCACACCCTGGTAGAGACTTCATAATCTATACTAGTATTATAAATGTGAAAGTAACTCTGTGGGTGTGTGTGTGTCTTTCCATCACGCTAAAACTACTGAACTTATTAGGGCGAAATTTATTTTTAAGATGGTGTAGAGCCTGAGAAAGAACCACAGGCTACTTTTTAACTGGAAAAAAGGCTTAAAAGGGGGGAAGGGGGGGTCAAAGTTTATATGAAAGTCCACGCGGTCGGAGTCGCTGGCAGCAGCTAGTTCTCAATACGGCATACAAGCTGTATCTCAATTTTATAAATTCTCAAATTTTCTTTATAAATTTTCAGTTTCAATTTTTAATGTGATTTAGTACAAGTAAAAAAATTAAATTGAGTACAATCAGTAATGATCCTCAACAGTTTGACCAATTCAAAATTTACTTTTTTGTAATATAATAATTACACTATTAAATATAACGTTTTTACCGTTCGTAACATCGGTAAATACCGATAAAATCATCACGGCGTCTTCGAATTTATAATCCGCCCTTATCGATCCACGTTAGAAAAAGATGCAAAAGCATCCTTAAGGCGAAAGAAAAGGACAGACGACGTCCCCAAAGGATAAAGCCCTTAGGCAGGTCTCTATTGCTAATTTGAGTTCAGCATGTCTCAATATATTCTAGAATCTTGAGTAATTGATTAAGTTTTATATGGGAAAATTATTTTATATGGGATGTTTGGTGTTTTTGGACTTTGATTGTCAAATGTTGTTGTAACTCCATACCTAGTTTTTCCAGTGCATAAATAAATCTGAATAAGTATAATTCTCATCTCAGAAATTGGTTACTGATGCAAAAAGAAAACCAAAAGGCCAGATAAAAAACTAACCTTTAAACATAGTTACAATCTTATCGCCTCGTTATTTTCTATGGTTCATATCCTTAACTATTACTGAACTTAGCAATGGCAACTTTTTACTCCTATGTAAGAATTTTGGTAAGCGTTTATATTTAGAAGTATCTTTTGGTTTCATTTTATTAATATTCGTGTTATTTAAGTGTCCTAGAATTTATAATTTTTGTTTTTTGGGCAACCTACTTCAGAACTATCAAGCTTTACGAGTGTTCATGGGTGGTGTTGACCACTTTCCATTTTTTTTTGACACCTGCCAGAATATTGGTAAATGTTTTGTAATACCATGACGATTCAAAAGTGTTACTTTATGTAGCCTAATTGAATAAAGATACTTTTGACTTTGACTTTGACTTATTGAGGGTTATTCTCAAAGGAAAACACACCAAACGAGTGAACCCGATTGCTATGATATATATTATACTAGCTGTTGCCCGCGACTCCGTCCGCGTGGACTTTCATATAAACTTTAACTTCCCCTTTCTCCCCCTTATAACTGTTTTTTTAGTTAAAAAGTAGCCTATGTTTTATCGCAGGCTCTAGACCATCTGTGTACCAAATTTCATTACAATCGGTTCAGTAGTTTTGGCGTGAAAGCGTAACAGACAGACAGACAGACAGACAGAGTTACTTACGCATTACGTATGGATTATATATATGATATATAATAGTGTAACGTCCATTGCATGCTTAAGAATATAGTACTTCATATAATAAAATAAGGTTGCAATTGTTTTTTTACTTAAAGGAATAGCGTGAATATAAATAAAGATAATCGTAAAACCGCATATAAATGTATGTACGGTACCTACGTATTTATGGTTATCAAGCTAATTCAATATTTATGCGAGGAACGTTGCGTGCGGAGTTTTATAACGTCGATGACCCAGTATGTGCATTAAAGGAGGAAATTTTATCACTCAATATTTGTATAGCAATGCTTAGTTTTATATCTTAGAATGGTTTTCATCAGTTTTGAAATGTACAACATATTTATCGGTACGTAAAGTAATTAGAAGAATTTTCTTATATCCGTACGTACTGTTTTTTTTCCTATTTAAATTGATGGTAAATTTATTATAATTATATAATCGTTTGATTACATTTACATAAAGTAGCATTTTTTTTTATCTGCTCATAAGTATGTGAATGATATTTTGAACGGTCAAACAATAAGTCGTTTGTAAATGATTAATAAGCACCTCAGTAAGACCGGTAGTTTAAAATTCGTAAGAACTTACCGCTTGTGACTTGAAGGGTAGTTGCGAGAAGACATAGCAGTGACAACGACAGACATCCGAGCGAGTTGAGCCAGTGTGCCGCGGCCATACTGTATCCTACAAGCAAATACAATATTTATTTGTTTTTAACTAACTGTATATTTTTGATGATGGTACTGACAAGCTTTAAGGCTTAAGCCCTAAAAAAATAAAGAATTAAAAAAAACAAATACACTATTTATACTCTGCATTAAATATAAATTCCACTTCTGCAATTAAATCTAATCGTCAATCTATGAAGCACATAATTTCTAAAAGACATCTAGCGGTGACTTATGGAACGAAACTGGTTTTTATTTTGATATCAACGCCATCTATATTTAGTTCTATACTTTGGTTATGTACCGAGAGATGGCGCTTATCAGTAATGTTAAAACGGTATTTAGTATAGGGTAATTTAATTTTTACATTCTAGGAACGATTTAAACCTGACAATTCTAGCTGTTTAGAAAAATTTGAATGGATTTTGAGGGGTATGAAGTTTATACCAAATTTGTTTTTTTTAAAATAAGCAGAAATATTAAAACAATATGTATTATGGAACATTTAGATAACTGTAAAAGAGCCACTGAATTTTTATCCTCACTATATATCAACAAATAAGATAAAACAGTACTTATTTCTAAATGTATACTTTTCAAACATACCATATCGTCAGCATATGTACGTGCCGAAGCCTTTCAGTCGACTTGGGATCACCTGTAAAGATTTAACTATCTTAATTTTTTGATAATAACTTATACTATGAATCTTACTAAAAGTTTAAGCGAAAAATTTATTAAGAGTATGCTTTGGATGTTAATTGTTAATCTTATGATGTTTGACATGAGATAGATTAGAATTAGACCCCGGATTAACGCAATATTTATTATCCTGTTATGTCACGGTGGTAAATCCGCGAGGCGAGTCCCAAAGAAAGAAAGAAACATTTATTCCAGACCACATTAGAAGGGAAATATAAAAATACACATTTGACAAGTAAACAAATAACAAACACATGTAGGAGAAGAGAAAAAAGACTGTGTGTTACTCTGAAAAAGGAATGCCACTCAGCATGTGTTGGAGCTGCGAACAGCCCTAACGCTGATTTTCAGTGGCTCCTCAAACAGACAGTGACTAACTACAATATAATATAGGCAACATTTTACATATCAAAAATAAAATTCCCTTAATTGATGACTGTTTTTTAACTCTTTTAACACACTTAAAAAACTAAACAGTTTAAAACTCCGTGTAAAAATACTTTCATCTAGGTAAGTTTGAGTTAAATAAATAATTTATTTTATTTCGTTAGCGAAAAACTTTATATAAAATAATGCAAATTAACTACTGGTGAAATAGAAAAAAAAAGCAAACACAAGCAAACAAATCTATTTTTTGCTACGAGCTTTTACACGTATATTTTTATTTTTCTTATCTTAGTAATACATCAGTATTAGTAATAGCTCTGTCTACAAATAAACATACATGGAGCGTATATCAAAACTGCTTCCTCTAAATAGAACAAAGAAAAATAACAAAATCGTGAAATGCAGAGTAAATAACTCGACGCATATCTCAAATTTGCCGGTTCAATGAATTGTAAATATCGTAGCGCTGCTACGGGCTCAGATTGTTGGATACGTCAAGCTACGACGCGGACGTTACGTTACTACGAAATAATATAATTTTTCAGTTATAAATCTTTAATAACAAATCTACACTCTGTAATTTCTCTTTTAAACTTTTTAGCATAATATCAATATCGAATAAAAAAATGTTTGGAACCTATTCTGATTAATTGATGAATACTAAGGATTATGTTAACAAAAGAAGGTTATCAAACCTCATTGTCTAAACTTAAGTACTAAGTTTTTTTTATGCACTTCAAAATGAGTGAATACAAACGTTTCTCATCCAATAAAAACTTTTTAATCCAAACCTCTTTAATAAGGTTTTAATCAAACCTTATTCAGAGAGCTCAAAATATCTGAAGGAATTTCATTAGTGGCTTTCGCAGGAGTTTCTAACATTAATTAAATAACACCGACAACTTTGGGATCACTTATTAGCTTTAAGGTATTCTATTTACAATGAAATATTACGTAAAATACGAGTTTATGTTATACAGGTGTACCTGTATTTGAGGAAATGATAATAAGAAATGTTTAAATAAGGAATAAAACGTAGAAAAAATCCGTAAAAAAGGCGTAGACACTTTTTATTTACAAGTTGTCACAGTTGTGCCGTGGCAGATTCTATTTCCAAAGCTTTATTTTTCATAGCATTAGAGTTGTTCTTTACTAAACATAAATAACTAGGGCTAAATATTAAATATGGTTACAATTATAAAAGTTTAATCATCAAATTGATTGCTAAGGTATTTTTGTCTGATTATATATAATAACGAGCATATCTCGTAAACGGATATCTTATCCCATCAGGCTTCGTTGCTACCTTTAATATTGTTAAAATACCTATCAAACATAATATATTCCGCATTACGAGATGGCCGAAATAAATAGAAAATTCCTACTTAACGTACAAGGGAGAAAATCCGAAAAAAACTACGTAATCGTTCTGAGATTTCAGCTTCAGTTCTGAGACATAAACATCGGCAACCTAAAAAGACTACCGACCATTGAATAAACCATAATTCCAACTAAATATGCATACAAACCATATATGCAGAACATTTCACTACCCGTAAAGATAAATTAAAATGAAGCTAATTTTATATTCAGAAATACGTGCATCTCTTGAAAAATACCGCCTTTTCCTTTACAAAACGTGAACAAGCCGAGTTTAAATACGCTCGCGAGCCACTTGACAGGTGAAGAAGCTTCACTATAAGTATAATTGCAGTGAGATTCGAGCTTCCTTTTTGACTAATAACCACGTATTTGTACAGAAATTATTGCGAGCGAAATAGTTTTT
>DWAJ01003948.1:0-13805 GCA_018238005.1 Eurema mandarina
GTGTAGTGCTTACATCTTCAGAGACTGTTGTGTAGTCTGTTGTTGTTGGCACTCGGGTGGTGCTACCATCCTCAGTCACTGTTGTGTAGTCTGTTGTAGTTGGCACTCGTGTAGTGCTTACATCTTCCGAGACTGTTGTGTAGTCTGTTGTGGTCGGCACTCGTGTAGTGCTTACATCTTCAGAGACTGTTGTGTAGTCTGTTGTTGTTGGCACTCGGGTGGTGCTACCATCCTCAGTCACTGTTGTGTAGTCTGTTGTAGTTGGCACTCGTGTAGTGCTTACATCTTCAGAGACTGTTGTGTAGTCTGTTGTGGTCGGCACTCGTGTAGTGCTTACATCTTCCGAGACTGTTGTGTAGTCTGTTGTTGTTGGCACTCGGGTTGTGCTGCCATCCTCAGTTACTGTTGTGTAGTCTGTTGTAGTTGGCACTCGTGTAGTGCTTACATCATCAGAGACTGTCGTGTAGTCTGTTGTTGTTGGCACTCGGGTGGTGCTACCATCCTCAGAGACTGTTGTGTAGTCTGTTGTGGTCGGCACTCGTGTAGTGCTTACATCTTCCGAGACTGTTGTGTAGTCTGTTGTTGTTGGCACTCGGGTTGTGCTGCCATCCTCAGTCACTGTTGTGTAGTCTGTTGTGGTTGGCACTCGTGTAGTGCTTATATCTTCAGAGACTGTTGTGTAGTCTGTTGTGGTCGGCACTCGTGTAGTGCTTACATCTTCAGAGACTGTTGTATAGTCTGTTGTGGTCGGCACTCGTGTAGTGCTTACATCTTCAGAGACTGTTGTGTAGTCTGTTGTGGTCGGCACTCGGGTGGTGCTGCCATCCTCAGTCACTGTTGTGTGATGTGTGGTCGATGAAGTATCCACTGTTGTTGGCTGTTGCGTTGTTGGTGATTCTGTTGTCATTGTTGTATAGTGTGTTGTACTTGACGTCCCAGATGTAGGTGTATCTATATCTGTTGATAACGTAGGTTGCGATGTTGTTGTTGAAGTTTCATGTGTCGAACTTGTGATTGTTGTTGGATAAGTTGATGTTACATCGTGCTCTGTTGTTGCGTTTTGAGTAGTAGTTGGAGCAGGAGTGGTAGTTGTTGGTGTTGTTGTTCCAGGAATACATTCAGATATATGTGGCCAGTCACATCGCTGTAATAAAAAAATACCTACATAAGTTTCAAAAATTTTGTAATTTTTTTTATATTTCTGTGGTTCAAATCTTGAGTTTCATATTTTATTTGACTAGCAGGCTGTCTCGACTATATAAACGGTTATTTGACAAAAAAGTATAGTACGCGTCATTTATGTTTAGAGATTGACGAGAATAGCGGCGCATCGATAGAATCACGCTCGTTGGTGCGAGAAAGACAGCATGACTGGGACAACCAATCAACGCTCGCGCACCCGACGATCACGCGCCCCGCGCGCCGCATCGTTACCTCGATACCTTATTTTTGACTTCTGCGCAGGTTTCGTTCAGCGCTAAAGATTCGTGACGCGTACTATAAATGATTACAATTGTTATATATTTGACTAGTTTGTAACAGTAATAACGTTTGACGTCTGACTTTGCCGCATCAACGGGATGAACATTAAACGTTTGATATCCAATACACTTGAGGTCATATCACGAATTCCTGACAACCTTTTGATCAAAAGACTTATTCAAGAGTTTTTTTTACAACAAAAGTAGCTAATTTTCGTGCCCTAGCTCAGAAATATATATTTGTTCTGCACTTAAAAATAATCTTTCTAGTAGTTTTTGAGCCTTTACAATTCGAACAAACAATTGAATCTTTCTTATTTATATCATCGTGTATATCACATTACTTGCTTATGTTAAATGTCATAAATATAAATTAAAAAAATAAATTACCTGTAACTTGTAGCTAAAATGCGTTCCCGGAGCGCAAGGCATCAAAACTAGATTACCATGAGTACATTGGTAAAATTTGTCACAATCAGTCTCATGGGGTAAAAGCCTCTCTATCCGGTAGTCAACTGGACAGCCATTGGGATGTAGTTCTACATCGGCCTTTGTTGTCATTGTAGTGCTCGGTGTTGTAACAGGGGACGCTGTTGTTGTACTTGATGTTGTCACCGATGAAGTTGTAGTTGTTGTAACAGGGGACGCTGTTGTTGTTGTACTTGGTGTTGTCACCGGTGAAGTTGTTGTTGTTGTTGTACCCGGGACGCATTGCGCAATATGAGGCCAGTCACATCTCTAAAATAACACCATAACTTGAATTACAATGTACCATACACATAACATAATAGATTAAGCAAAAGTAAATTCTTATGATATAGGTAATTAATGTGTTAAATTATTAATTTACTTCAGTATTGTAAAATTTCATTGAATTCCATTCAGTATTTTTGTGCGAACTATTAAAACACATACCTGTAATTTGTAGCTAAAATGCGTTCCCGGAGCGCAAGGCATCAAAACTTTATTACCATGAGTACATTGGTAAAATTTGTCACAATCAGTCTCATGGGGTAAAAGCCTCTCTATCCGGTAGTCAACTGGACAGCCATTGGGATATAGTTCTACATCGGCCTTTGTTGTCGTTGTAGTACTCGGTGTTGTAACAGGGGACGCTGTTGTTGTTGTACTTGGTGTTGTCACCGGTGAAGTTGTTGTAGTTGTTGTTGTACCCGGGACACATTGCGCAATATGAGGCCAGTCACATCTCTAAAATAACACCATAATTTTAATTACAATGTACTATACACATAACATAATATACTACTCAAAACAAAATAAGGGTCACCACGTTTTTAGATTATTATTATTATGAGTTTTTGAGGTTTTCGAATAATTAGATTGCCTAAATTAATTAAATTTTATCAATAAACCGCATAAAACGATTAAAGATTTTTAATGAAAAAAAATTACACCACTTTTTCTAAAAACTAACACTTGTGCAAACAAAATGTATAGAATAAAAGTTAAGCTGATAAAACAAATATGAGGGTTTGTTTGATTTATGATATTCTTCAATATGTTGGTTCCTTTCCTCGTTTTTTAATGGAAAGCCTGTATTGTTTACTCTCCTACAAGGGTATCACTGTTTCTGAGGAACTAAATTTTAAATTGTTTATTAGCTGAATTTCATTGAGCACGAGTTGTTTGTCTTTTAAATACTGCGTTTCAGTAAATCCCACATGTTTTCAATGGGATTGAGATCCAGACTGTTCGTAGACCAGGGCAACGCCTGTAAACCAGCCACCTTTAGGGATTCTCTAAAGGCCCTAGTTGTATAAGCGCGAGCATTGTTGTACATCAGATGGAATTTTTCGCAATTGTTATGTGCATACAGGAACTATGTAATCTTATGACCTCCTCGTTATAGTGGTGAGCTGTAATTATGCCTAACTTGAGAATTGTAAGCCTTTTTTGCCTGATATTGAGAATCCTCCCCACACCATGACATTAGCGCCCATGATCAGTCATTTTCTTGGATACGAGCATCTGAAAGCCACTTCTTATCATGCCACGATACCCTATTACGTCATTCAAAACTAAAAAAAATTATAATCATCCTTAAACAATACTGTAGCCCGTTTAGCCATAGCGAAAGTCAGTTTCTGCCTTGCGAACAATAACCGATAAAAACGATGGTAATGGTCTCCTTGTGGCAATTTTACGGCCCTAGTTATGGTCGGTCAGTTCATGGGGCATCGAAATCTCGGCATAGCTTTCTTAAAACGCTAATATAGCCAATACTTAAATAAAAATACACTGTTTTTGACAGGATAGTCAGTTTGATCGAGTTAAAATCCTTCTTAAAATCTAGTAAAATCAGGTGGCTACAATAAATTACCAAAAAGTACCTCGATTACACAATTATGCAAGTAGAGCACTTAAAAAAATGTTTTCAAGCAAATACAAAAAATAAACATTTAGCTAATTGAGTACGTGTAAAAAATAAATTATCACTGCCATTGTTTTAAATTATCAAGTGGCCCTTATTTCGTTTTGAGTAGAATAAATTAAGCAAAATTAAATGCATAAAATTAAATAATGTGTTAAATGATTAATTTACTTTAGTATTGTAAAATTTTATTGAATTCCATTCAGTATTCTTGTGCGTATTAACTATTAAAACACATACCTGTAATTTGTAGCTAAAATGCGTTCTCGGGCCGCATGGCATCAAGACTAGATTACCATGAGTACATTGGTAATATTTTTCACAATCAGTCTCATGGGGTAAAAGCCTCTCTATCCGGTAGTCAACTGGACAGCCATTGGGATATAGTTCTACATCGGCCTTTGTTGTCGTTGTAGTGCTCGGTGTTGTAACAGGGGACGCTGTTGTTGTTGTACTTGGTGTTGTCGCCGGTGAAGTTGTTGTTGTTGTTGTTGTTGTACCCGGGACGCATTGCGCAATATGAGGCCAGTCACATCTCTAAAGCAATACCGTAATTTAAATTACAATGCTCTATACCAGTGATTCTTAACCACTGTGCCGCGGCACTTTTGTGTGCTGCCAAATTTAGCAAATATATAAAAAAGTATAGCAAACAGACCAATACGTGACTTTTGCGGTCGTATGCCGTTTGTCTTTGTGTGCCGCCAAATTTTGTAATCGTTAAATATGTGCCGCAACAAAAAAAGGTTGAGAATCACTGCTCAACTTTACAGTTAACATAATAGATATAATCTATGTGTTAAATGATTAATTTACTTCAGTATTGTAAAATTTTATTGAATTCCATTCATTATTTTTCCGCCTGAGTAGGTACTATTAAAACACGAACCTGTAATTTGTAGCTAAAATGCGTTCTCGAATCGCAAGGCATCAAGACTTGATTACCATGAGTACATTGGTAATACTTGTCACAATCAGTCTCATGAGGTAAAAGCCTCTCTATCCGGTAGTCAACTGGACAGCCATTGGGATAAAGTGCTATATCATCCTTTGTCGTTGTTGTTGTTGAAGTTGTTGTTGTTGTTGTTGTTGAAGCAGAACCTCCGCTTAAAGTACATTGCGCGATTTTCGGCCAGTCACATCTCTGAAAAGATGATTAAGGTTTTTAATGTTTGGTTTTTTTTCAATTCCAAGTCCTATTTCAAATTGGACTAGTAACACTATCCAGCTTGTTTTTAATTGGAATCGTGTAGTTTAATTTTGATACAATTTTAGTGATTTAGTATCACAACTTTTTTAAATTATAGATTAATTGGTATTTAACACGCTAATCTCAGGAACAACTGGTTCGAATTGAAAAATTATTTTGTGTTAGTTAGGCTACATGACATCCCACTCGGACCAATAGGAGCAAAGCATTGGTGTAAAATGCAACAACTGGGAAAATGATTCACATGTGTGGGCTTTTGTTACGTATTACCGTAGTGGATTTTGAACTTTATTAAATTAACTTTTTATAAGGATAAAACATATTATTAAACATCAAGTATTTTAATGAATCTTAAAGGGCTCTACACATATCATACTATGACCGTGCTATGAACGTGTCAGGCAAAAATATATTCCCTGTATTAAAAAGTAAGAGAGCATGCCCACTAGCCCGTTCCGTTACCGACCAGCACCATCGCGTGCCATGCACGGACCGGCAAGTATTGTCGATACATACGACTTTGATACGCTCTAGTGGGCATAGTAGAGCGATATGTTGCTTGGCGTGTCTGATACCTTCATAACACGGCCATGGTACGATACGTTGTAGTAGGGGAGTCCTTTATTGGCCATGCCAGTCGCCGACATACCTAAGCTGCCTAATAAATTGCCACATATAAGGTAACACGCGTCTTTGATTATAACCAAAGACAATGTATTCCCTTAATCGTCACAAGATTGGGATCTTTTAAATTTTTTACCTGGGAATGTCCGTCTCCTGGTTCTAAGCTACGTTTGTTCTAAACAAATTCGTACAGCCATACTTGTTTCATAAATATTAAATAGTGTAACATGACTTTGTTTTGCATGTATAACTTTATTATTATTACTAGCTGTTGCCCGCGACTCCATCCGCGTGGACTTTCTTATAAAATTTGACCACCCCCTTCCTCGCCTTATAACCCTTTTTAGTTTAAAAGTATCCTATGTTTTTTCTCAGACTCTAGACCATTTGTGTACTAAATTTCGTTCTAATCGGTTTAGTAGTTTTAGCGTGATGGAAAGACAGACAGACAGAGTTACTTTCGCATTTTTTTTAACAATTTATTCATTTATTTATTTATTTAATTTTTTGTAATATAAGTATGGATTATCAAAAATTACCTGTAACGCATAACTGAAATGCGTCGAAGGGCCGCATGGCATCTGTATTTTTTGTCCGTTTGAGCACTGGTAGTATTTGTCGCAGTCCGATTCGTGAGGCAAAAGAAGTTCCGTCCGATCCGTCGGACATCCGTTTGCGTTTAAATTAAGAAATCTTGTTCTTAACCCGTTGGTTATACATCCAGCGTTAGCTATCGTGTCGCATGCCTGAAATAAATTAAAAATTAAAATATTAAATGTTAATAAATAACATGTTACTTTTTTTAAATAACACTTGACGCAACAATTATGTACCACCGGCTCGGAAAGTATGTAATTAAATAAATGAATAGCGCCATCTAGTCCCAAGCTAAGCAAAACTTGTGTTTTGGCAACTACATAACGGAATAAATTACATATACATACTTTTCTTTTGTAAATACATACCTACAATACATAATAACACCCGGACCCCAGAAAAATACAAATGTAAATTACAAATACATTTTTCCGTTGTGGGGATCGAACCCACGACACTTCGCGCAGAAAGCAGTGACGCTACCACTGCGTCAAGCGGTCGTCGAATTTGTATATTCTATGAACAAACTTTTTCATCATTACTACTACTACTGAAACGAGTTCTTTGATATTAAAATATTTTAACAAATCTTTAAAATTAAGAAATAAAAGATATTTAAAGTGGTCTCCTTTGAATGGCTTTTCCGAGAGAAAGTGCTAAACGCATAATAAATGTAAAAAAAGTGCAAACATACCTTAGTTTTGTTATTATAATGTGCGCCTGCGTCGCAGACCTTCACCACCTTTCTACCATCAACGCATTGATAGTATTTGTCACAATCGGTCTCGTGTGGTGATGTACCATCACCATCACATGTCCCCCCACTGTCTATATAATTGTGATCATTTTCAGCGCAGTCTATTTTGTCTTTGAAGACACATTCCTGAAATTTTATTTTACTTTGTTAACTGTTGACATTCATTGACACTTTTATTGAAATAACAAAATATATGAATAAAAGCTTTCAATTCAAAAACTTTGTTCAATTCTTTTATATTCACTAGACCGTGGAATTAAAGCTTTCTTAAGAAATTGTTAAACACCGTTATTATACACGAAATAAAAGAAAAAAAATAATAATTGAAAGCTTTCATATAATCCGTTCCTTTACTCTTTTAAAACCCGGCTACACACTCGTAAGGCCTAGATTGTGAATGTTTATAATCTACTCCTCATTTGACCATACATAAAAGAAATGTATTTTAAAAAAAACCTTTAATGCACCGAATAGGTACATTTCAAAATATCTTAATTATCATGATAATAAATTTATCTTAACACTTCGGTGTTTTGAATTTTTTAGATAAAATATTCTTTTCATTTAATCTTATAGATTTATCAATTATTATTAAGTAAATATTTTAATGGCCGACGAAAAACTTGGTGTAATGATTCGATCTCTTCACTGACAAATAACATTTCTAATTTTTATTTCTGAGGTCTGAGTGTTGTATATACATATAGTATTATACCTTAGATTGTATATGTAGTTTAACAGAAATAAATTAATTATAATTCAAAAACCATGAACGCTTAACATAACACAATCATAAATAACCCACTATAAAAAAAAACATTTTTTTAAAAGGGGGCAAACAAGCAGGCGAGCCACCTGATGGAAAGTGGTCATCGCCGCCCATCAACACTCGCCGAGCTTGACAGCTCTGGAGTGGGTTGCCGGCCTTAAAAAAATGAGTCTACAGACTACAAAAGTATATACACATTTAATACCACAAATCTTGCCAACACTAAAATATTCTACAAATAAGTGTCGTGACAGGACTAGATAGCATTCGTTATTATACATCAGTTATTTTCAATACAGGGAACACTAATTCAAACAATTACATATACTTATATACTACAATAACATTAATACAATAACATAGTAATATTATTAATTCCAATCAGTTAAATTTACATTTCCAGTGATTTAGGTTTTTAGTTCCAAATCAATTGTGATTTAGAATCGAGTTGTTGCAATTAAAAGTTAATTAAGATTACTTTTTTTTAATAACAAATTGCATTTATATATGAACATAAAAATATGTAATTTATTTTTTGTATCACTAACAGATGCACTTGTTAAATACTGGAATTAATAACCGTAGGTTCTACACAGATATTTATTAACCTTGAAAGTAAAAATACTTTTATTTTTAACAGTCCCATAATTTACTTATATTTAAAAAAAACTGCGCAGTTACAATATTAATAATTATTATTAAAAATATGTACTAATATTTGAAAGGAAACAATCAATCATCATCATTGCATTTTATTATATAAGATATTACGTTTCGACAAAATGCAATTCATCATTTTCCCGACATTTGTCAACCATAGATAATGATGCTATTTACCAATTACAATAAACTCCTTAAATAACAGTTTTATTTAGCTTGACGCGTATGTTTTTGTTTGTGTCAAAGTTAGAAATTGAAATCTATTCTAAGTTCTTAGTCTAAACAAAAGTATACATATCCCAAATAAGCTAACATTTTACTGATTTTTAAATAAAACAATATTGCCAACATTTAAAATGGATAGATAAATTCTCATCTATAACAAAAACAAAATCCAATTTTCAGGATTTCAAATGAACTAAAACAAAGTAATAATATGTTGCCAGTCTTTTAATTTAATATTTATTAACATCCGAAATGTATATATGAATAATTGTATTTCATTATTTGACATTCGCAAAATGTCATAGGATAAAATTGTCATTAGTCACTTTGAAATAAGAATTCGTTAATTTACGCTGCACTAATCCTACCTTATACCCTATAACAATGGTTTAATAGATATGTCTACTTACAAATCAACCTATAAAAGTGTTTCGCACAACAGCGGCATAACACAGTATTACATTAAGACGTCCTAAATAGGAAATTTGCGTCTTCAAAATTTTGCGCTTGCAACCTATCTACATATTATAATATCATTGCCCTACAACTACTCTTTTTTCTCTGCTTAATAACCATCTTCGTACTTCAAGGAATATTCTAGAATAAGAATGATCGAAATCGGTTTGGCTTTAATCGAGTTAAATAAATCTACGGCTACGGGCCACACAATTGGTGATTTATCTTTATATTATTGTTGTGAATCAGTTAAAAAAATCTACGACCTTTTCAAAGTGCAAAGTCCATACTATATTTTTTTCTTTTTTTTTTGATCTATAGATCATATTTCCTAAAATGTGTTACTCATAGCTCTATACTAACTCATATAATTACTATACTTAGTGGGGCTGTGCAACGGCAGCGGCATACGGCCGTTGCTTTTAACGTGAAACATCTATGTTAGCGAATCGCTTTTAAAGTAAAAGATTGAAATGAAAACAAGATTGACGCTGTTCTAACAGCGAGCTGACTATATAAGTGAAATATTCTCACCACATTTTTGCTTCTAATACTAATAGTCTTTTAATTATTAAGGTACGATGATATAGACCTTTTCGTCACGGTCCACTTTTTAAACCTGGTACCCGTATGTTTCGGCGCGATTTTAAAGACGTTTCACGTCAATAAACAAAAAAAAGCCTGCTATTTTTGAGCAATGAAAATTTGAATATTCAATTTGGAATAATAAAAATTAACAAGTTTGTGTTGTAATAAAGATAACAAAAAAAATATTTCATTAATTTTGAAGTCAAATGCGTAGGTATATCTTATTCCTTATGATGTTTAAATAATAATCGTATTGACATCAAATAAATATTTATTTAATCATTTTATAACACGTGAATAAATAATATGTTATTTATCTGTTTAAGAAGAAAAATTACTTTTCTTTACTTAGAAAAAGAAATACTTTTTGAAACATATTTGCTATTCCTATAGTTTAAATTCAAAAACATTTTGTAGATACCGCTTTTTGAACTGACTGGACAATTTAGTTTGAGCTTAATATTGTCTGAGCAGTGCTTAATTTTATCACAATCAACGTTTTTGGTGAACAATATCACATTATACGGACATTCGGGGGCTATTGTTGTTGTTGTTGGTGGTAATAATGTCGTCGAAGAAACTGTTGTAGCTTCTGATGTAGATAACGGTGTTGTAGATGTTACGTTCAATGTTGTTGATTCCGTTGACGCTGTTGTTGAAGGTACTACTGTTGTTGAAGGTGCTACTGTTGTTGAAGGTGATACTGTTGTTGAAGGTGCTAATGTTGTTGATGGTGAAGGCTCCGCTGTCGTAGTTGTTGATGGAGTCGTTGAAGTTGTCGATGGAGTTGTTGAAGGTTGAACTGTGGTTGTGGTTGTACTTGACGTCGTTGATGCTTCTGTTGTTGTAGTTGTTGTTGTAGTTGTTGTTGAAGTTGTTGTTATCGGGGTTGTTGATACAGTTGGTGGTGTCAGCCTTGTTGTTGACGTCGAACAATCGGCATCTCTTATATGGATACATACCTAAAATAACTCGTAATTTGTAACTTATAACTTAAGTTACTTTACTTAATCTAGTTTTTAAGAAGCATCCGAATTATCTGCAGCATTAGACAACATTATCATATAAAAAATATTTCGCAAGTTAAGAATTAAAAAATAAAAATACCAAAATATATTAAAATCCATCCATTATACTCTATCTACCTATGTATCTATATCTATATTATTATATAAAGAGGAAATATTTGATTGTTTATTTGAATAGAATATTCCCGAAAACTACTGGATAGATTTTTATCAATTGATAGACAAATATGGTCTTGAACTACGGATAAACATGTTACTTTTTATTCCAAAAAAGGCTTCAATAAGTAATGCGGTAAAATCTCGTATCAAAAAACTCTTTCTCAGACTTATACATAGCAAATGCAAAATAAATAATTGTACATCCAATATATAAGTATATTAATATCTGAACCTGCCATTCTTGTTACAAAAACAACTCTGAGAATCCTTAATTAACTAAAATATCAAATAATCAATAGTATCAAATCATCAGAACGCCTATTACATATCACTTACTCGTAATTCGTAAACTAAGAGCTTACGCACTGTAGATAACAAATTAACTTATAATATACATCATACAATACACAACATTCAGACCCAGAAAAATTTAATTTGAATAAACTAAAGTATAGGAAATTCAACCTACGACTTTGAAAAGAGGATCCCAATCTCACCACTTCACCAATTGACGTTAAAATCTTATCAGCATCTTTTAATACCTGTTGTGTTGCGTCGAACGCGGTTCCTGTTCCACAGGACAACAAAATCGGGTTGCCATGGCTACAGGAATAAAACTTAGTGCAATCTGTCTCGTGTCTCAATAACAGATGCGTGTGGTGGTTCTTTGGACATCCATTGGGCAGAAAGTCTGCCGAAATCGTGCCGACCAGAAGAAGGAAAACTGCTATACGCATGTCTGAAATAGATCTAGATATTAGTATTGTATTACGCTGACTGAATCGCGCTTGTGATATTTTTTCGACACATTATATATACACAACTCCACATCGAACCATTGGAGCCTAACAGTCAGTGGTTCGACACGACGAGGATTCTCCTTTTAGTTCTCCAGGTAGGTCATATACCTCCTTCCTATATAGATTATTATCAAGAGAAGCACCTTGACCACAAATCGCTTTCTGTCAAGCAACATACTTTAATAAGCTTTCTAAAGCTTGAATCTTCTTGTTGCGTCATTATTATTTCAATAATAAAACAAATCTATTTAATTTTCCAACCAAGTCATTTAACTGTGGACTAGACTAAAAATCAAATTACGCACTCTGGACTTCACGTGTAATTACCTACTAATTAAATTATCAACAAAAAATAGACGCATTAGATCAAAGAAACTTTGCATGAAGATAAGAATTTAGAACAAAGAAACAATATAACCATAAAATAGGACAAGATTTAGCGAAGCTTTTGTAAAATCACTATTTGACTTAATTAAAAAAAAATCACGTCACAATTATATAAAAAATTACGTAACAACCTAAAAGTAAAGTCAGCAACTTGTTAAATCCAAAAGCCGACTAAAATCGGCAACCACTTTGAGCGGGCTTATCAAAAGAAATTAAAAATTAATCATCAAGTTTATCACTGATTAATAATGTCAACGCGACTTATTATTCAAGATCATTATCTCAAAATTTTTAAGATTTATATCTAAGAATTGCCGATTGGACGTCGTTGACGATGTTTCACATTTTTCCTGGATTTAGTGATTGATATATGCGTTGAATTGTTTGTGGCCTTGTGTAGATCCTGTGAGAACTCCAATGTTATTTTGTATATTTGTATACAAAAAATATGTAGGTATTATATTTATAAAGATTGACGTCATTGCTCCAGGCCCAGTTGGGCCTTCAGTCTAGGATCACAAAAAACCAGCTACACAAATAAAGGTATTATATAATAGATTCAAAAAGTAAGGCCCAGTTAGTTTAATGTTTGGTGGTTTTTTCACAAAAGCAGTTTTAAGTAAAAACATTTCATCAGAGGTCTGTTGAATTATGTTCGCTTAGTTCTTTCTTTTTAATTAATATCCGACGAGGTCGTCTACCATGTTAATTTTTTAAAACATATAATATTATACAAGTAGATAATCGAGTTTAAAATCAAATTGTTACATTATTAGAAATATTCAAAAGTCAAAGTTCCTATCAAGTAGTATTGCTTTTAAAATTTTGTAGGCGTCTTTTTTATGATAAATTTACCTATGTATAATGATATTATAACAAAAATATATGTTATACGCGCAAAATTTTGAAGACGCAAAACATCCTAATTAGGTCGTCTTACTTCGTGATTGGTTGCCGGTGCATTGACGCGCAACTGACAAAACTATGTCTTTTTTCTTGTTCGTTTTATCATTTGTCTCTTTTCTATCGTCTTGTATGTGTGCTGCCGCTGCTGTGCGGAACACTTTTCGGTTGATTTGTTTGGGTATAACATATCTATTATATAATATCATTGTCTATATACATTTAAAGGGGTTTAAACGAAATATCTATATATAAATATCATTATAGCATTCAGTGCAAAGTTTTGACAAAAAAATCTTTACTACGCTCTAGTGAAAAATTAAGATAAAGACATTTATGACTTTATAGAACTTTATAGATGTGCGAAATATAGATGGTGAATAGTGATAGTGATAGCGAATAGGTTATTCTTTAATTTATGTAAGTAAACTATATCTATATCTATATACATATAATAAAAACGTAACGAGTCGCTGTCTGAACATGGAAGATATATGAGAAAAAATATTATAGGAGACCTTTATTAACGCAATAGAACCCAAAACAATGATTTTTGGAATTTTTGTCTGTTTGTCTGTTTGTTTGTGCACGCTAATCTC
This sequence comes from Eurema mandarina, assembly GCA_018238005.1. Taxonomy (NCBI): domain Eukaryota; kingdom Metazoa; phylum Arthropoda; class Insecta; order Lepidoptera; family Pieridae; genus Eurema; species Eurema mandarina. The sequence goes on from DWAJ01003948.1 coordinate 13,636, forward strand.
ATAAACGGCTTATCCTATCTAGATGTTGTTTTCAATGATATAATGGTAAGCTTCACTTAACATTTAGTGTTTAATTCATGTCAATCGGTTGATAAATAAAAAAGCAATGGCAATTTAAATAATCACGTTAAACTTGTTGAACATTTGTTGGCGCGGGTTAGGCATTTTCA
>DWAJ01003949.1:0-13800 GCA_018238005.1 Eurema mandarina
TATTGTATGTATGTATTTACAAAAGAAAAGTATGTATATGTAATTTATTCCGTTATCTAGTTGCCATAACACAAGCTTCGGCTTAGCTTGGAACTAGATGGCGCTGTGTATAAATGTCCAAAAAAAATACACAAATACACACACAATATATACCTTCACACATTATTGGACAAGTATAAGCATAAAAGCAAACGGATGACAAAGACAAGACATCTTCCAAAGGTTGTGTTTTGTCCTATTAGATGGAACTCTAGTAAAAAGGGTCAAATAAATATAACATTTTTATTCACAAAACATTTTACATAATAATTAAGCTAAAAAAACTATTTTACAAATAAATAATTTTCTCTCATATTGGGCATACATGGCCAATAAATAATTTTATCCGTTGTTATGTTTTAATCAGTCACTTATAGTATTTTGCACCAACATTTCAAAGTGCTGATTTTAAACACTGAAGTATCTTTTAAGTCATAAACCCTTGAGGAGTTGACCCCCTTGAACATATTATATATTATGTTTCATACATTTCAAAACCAAAAATCTCCAAATTTAAAATCTTATCTTATCGATTTATTAGTCAGTGACCTTATAACTGTACACAATAATTTGGTTTAATTTTACATTTGGACAAAAAACGTTGCATCTTCTACCTTTAAAATACTTGAATATATTTGCTGAGTGAATAACATATAGCGCATATATATGAGAGTGATATTACAAAAGGAATAAATCAAAATCTACATGTTATGATTGAATTCCCTCATTATCTCTTAATCTCTTAAATAATTCTAATTTTTTCTAGCTCAATAGAGTTAGGGCGTTACATCGTTCCCACGAATTTTCTCATGAAGCTTCTTCTCAATAGCATGTAACCTTACTTCTGTAGAATCTACCAATTTGTTTATTTTCTTAGACACCTCACTCAATTGATTCTTAATATCAACTATACATAGTTCTTGTATAGCATTTATTGTGAATGATGTTGGCCTATTTCTATTGGAATCCGAGGTTGTACGCTTCCGTCTCTCCACGTTTTGAGTTTCGAAAGAGAACCTATCGTATAAATAACTCTTGCGTTTCACTTCTTGTCTTTCCACGTCGTCTGCATCAAATTTCTTTATTCGGAACTCGTAATTATTATTTTTTCGAACACTTTTTCGTGTGTCCTTGCGGCTGGCTACCATTTTGTATACTGATGCTATTAAATCTCTCGGAATCTGTTAAGTAAATTTTATACATAATTAGTAAAAAATCTATTAATACAGTTATCACAATTGTTCAATAAAGTTATCTAAGCTATATTTAAATTAATATGTTAAAAAAGTCCCCTAATTTTTTTTTGCATATTTCACAAAAATACTGTCATCATATTCAGACCAGATGTGCAGATTAAACATGGTAATTATTATTTATGTAATTATCAAGTAAAACTTACCCTATTTTCCCTTGGATCGTTCGGTCTAACATTAAGTGTACGCATATGCGAAGCAGTTAGCAGCGCCCCCCACCGCAGCACTGCCAGCAGTTGACTGGGCACACATGTCAATAAAGAACTAAATAGCATACTCTCAAGATGAGCTACTAATTGAGTTTGCCGCACCAGCCTGTCCAAACCGGCGCTTTCTTGAAGAGCCTAAAATAAAAAATGCTATAAGGTATTATGTATAAGCTGCGTAAAATCCAATGAGGTATATGCGATATCTCAGTACATAGTTATTTCCTAGACCAAGTGCTAAATTTAATGATTCCTGGGTATACTTTCCATGTAAATAACTCCCACTTAAACTCTTTAAACCCTTCTTACAACGATAAAGCTCAAAATTTTTCTATAATATATTTTATGGATTTAGCAAAAATATAATATTTCATATATTATAGCAAGGTAAAAGTTCAGTGACAAAACACCTGAATTTAAAAATTACCTGAATGTCACTGACAGCCAATCCCACGAGTAAGTTAGTCAAGATAACAGTCACGAGGAGAACGAATATTAAGAACATCCCGTGCGCCGTGAAGGGATACTGTATCTGGGACCCAGAACATTCGCTGTAGAATATGTCCTCATACTCCAATTCACCAGACATCATCATAACAGTTTTAATGAGGGCTGCTGGAAGATGGAACGGTGGATAGTTGCTGAACAGCACGCTGAAGGCGAGACCGAATGCGATGAGCAGGCAGCTGTATGCCATGAGAAACGTCGCGAAGTTCACTGTCACTGTAATAGAAAAATATGTACACGTGTACATTTGGCTTAAAGTTTAAACGTAGTTTGGTAATTAAATGGTTTTACTGAAAAGTGACAAAAAAATTCCTATCGATACATATTTTAGGATGCTTATTATGCAGTGGCATCTAGTCCAGGAAGTCGGTTTCACAAGCTTTTTAATTTAATTATTTGCCAGTGTTTGTTAATCAGTATCATGAACTATATTGCAAATCATACCTGTTGTAAACATTTGTACGTAAAGACCAAAAGCGGGAAAACGTCCCACTATCATCATCAATTCCAACCAACAACAAAATATTGTTATCGCTGCTATATCGTGTTGCCAAGTTGAAGTATTCTTCCTAGCTTCCCAATTGTCAATATACCAGATGGGAACCTGCAAATCACTTAAAAATATAAGATACTATCCTAATAGTAATCTTGCAAACAACAACCAAAAATCAACTTACTGTACATAGAAAAACTCCGATAATAATTAAAATTTGCAACCAATTTTCCCACTGCCTTATATAAGCCGACCAATCAAGACAAGATTGAAATATTTCCTTGGTCAAGAAACAAACATTTAGTAATATCACGACATATTGGATCGGACGAAGGTAGTTGGGAATATCACAGGTTTTATCTTCACATAAGAATATTTCTGAAAGTTTTGATTTAATAAGTTTCCATTATAATACAAAATGTTAAACGCTGTTAAATAAATTTATACGTACGGAGTATGTAAAAGCTATATAAAGTTATGAAAATAGCGTGATAGACGAAACTGAGTACAAAAAACTTTCTTATTCTTCTCCATTTTAAAAACAGGAATGTTTCTGCTACTGGATGCTTCAGAATATCTTTCCGACCAACCTAAAAAACAAATAGTTATTAAAACCAGTATATGAATTTAAAAGATAACATAAATAATCGGCGGAATAGAATATACCTCAATAAAAGCTAACAGTAATTCAGCTTCACCTCTGGATAAACAGGGTACTAAAGGTCTAAAGTCAATAGTCAGTTCGCAGTCTACATCGCCAAGTTCGTGTTCGCTAACATGAACTGCGTCATCTAATTTACCCAAATACCGAGGAACCACATCAGGAACCCGTCGGACAATAAACGACAAAGCTGATATTCCACCGTTGGTTCGCAAAGTCACGTCTCCTCCATAATCTGCAACATAAAATGTTATTTAGGCCATATTATATTCTAAAAGTTATTTCCGAGTGGGTCTTTCCCGATCGTTACAATCAGACTGCATGATATATATTTTTTTTTATAAGCCAAAGTTAATTGTCTGTACATAAGGGAATATTAAGGCATATGCTTGATATACTGCCAAATAACGGGTCATATACCCGTTTTGTGTTGTTGAAAATATTAAAATTTCATATTACCTAGTAACAATAGCACGCAAGCGGAAAACTCATTAAGTGCTGCTGTATGGAGTGGAGTATATCCGAAGTGGTCTGCTGCATTAGGATCAGCACCCACTGATAGCAGCAGTCTCGCGACGTCGCAAGCACGGGCACCTCTAACTATCGCTCCGTGTAACGCAGTACGACCATCTACATCTTGAGCTCTAACATCTGCCCTTCTGTCTACAAGGAGCTCAACAACTTCTACCGACTGCGCTAAAGCAGCTAAAACATAAAACAAAGTTTAACTCTGGGAACACAGTTGCACCCTGCTACTGCGGCTAACGGTTAACGAAAGGATTGTATATAATGTAGCGTTATTGGTAAATGCTATAGCAATATTTATAACTGACATATCGCGCGGGTAACGTTCGGCTCCCATCTACAAAAAATACTATGAAGGAAGCTATTAAGAATTTAATTCATATTAATGCATTTGGAGCGAGGACATCGAATGTGACGTAAAATTTTGATTATTTTATAAATAATTGTCACATAAATCAAAATTTCAACAACTGAAATTACGTAACAGACCACGATAAAAGTTTCATACCCAGATGAAGAGCCGTTTGACCCTTAGAGTTAGGCAAGTCAATATGTGCGCCATGATCGAGAAGCAGGCGTGCGCATTCAGCATGGCCATCTACCGCAGCCAAATGGAGAGCAGTAGTGCGCCCAGTTCCCATAGCCGCCCTCACGTCAGCCCCAGCATCAAGAAGCAATTTCACGCATGTTGCAGATCCTAGTGAGGCAGCTACGTGGAGAGGCGTTTCTGTGAAAACCTGAAAATGACAACATCATTTGTATTTCCAGTTAAAAAGTAGCCTATGTTTTGTCTCGGGCTTTAGACCATCTGTGTACCAAATTTCATTACAATCAGTTTAGCGGTTTGGCCGTGAAAGCGTAAATTTATAAAAAGTTTCAACCCCTCGCGCAACCTTTTGGGGCTTGATTTAAAAAAAAAAGTAGACTATGTCCTTCTCCAGGCTCTAGACCATCTGTGTACCAAATTTCGTTCTAATCGGTTAAGTAGTTTTAGCGTGATGAAAAGACAGACAGACAGACAGAGTTACTTTCGCATTTATAATATTAGTATAGATTTTTACGTGTTGTTCAGAAATTAACTTTGAAACGGTGCACATTTTTAAAATCCAGTAAATCACAAAAGCGTAACACCTGTGCCTTATTTATGAAATACCGATATCCAATTGTGTATCGGTGTTTGCTATAATCCACATGCTGTTTCATCGATGTTGTTTATAAATGTATGATCGAACACAGACTCACCTGCGGCGTGTCGGGACATGCGCCAGCTTCCAACAATTCTCTAACCACGTCCGGTGCGTCACTGAGAACGGCATAGTGTAATGGAGAATGCTCACTAAGACCCGCGTTGACATCTGCACCAACACTGAGTAGTGCCTAAAAATAATTGGGGCGATAAGAATGAAAATAAATTGTCTTGCCATAAGACCCCATTTTCCCTAGCTGGGGCAGGGGACGTTTAAAGTACGTCGCCATCCCAATTTGTCCTGTGTAATTCCTTATTTGAGTTTTTATTATGAACTGTTTGCGCTGAAGGTAGAGCAGACAAGCGTTACGTGTATTGCCCACCTTAATAACCTAGTTTATTTATGTTTATTTTCAGTGCGGTATAGTCTGGATTGATTAGAATATTTCGGTAAGTTATATAAAGCAGGTTCAGTGCAAGCGCTACCAACATCCTTTACTATCGTAAAAACTTATACGAAAAATATAAACAGCTTAAAAAATACCTTAACACAGGCGACTGATTTAGCACTCGCAGCGCAGTGCAACGGAGTAGCCTTTCTGTCTGATATACAATCCCATCTATTGGGATCGGCCCCGTGGTCAAGAAGCTCTTGAACACAATCCTTATTTGCTACGAGACAGCTTAAATGCAAACAAGTCCTAAAAGTACATTAAACGTAAACAAAGTGATTATTTAAAAATATACCAACAATATATTACGGAAACGTGCTCTACTTATTTTATGGTTTCCAGATATCAATTAGATAAGTTCACTCGGAAATATTTTTCCAATGCTGAAGCCATTAAAATATTCTGAAAAATATTATTGACACCATTTCCAGAAAATTTTAGCATTGTTTACAAAAAATCATTCGCAAAAAGCAATGCTTTGGGCTACATTATTTGTTAGTCTTACTATACTTTTACCTTACCTTCCAGCGTCGTCAGCATCATTAGGATCAGCACCTAATTTCAACAATTTGTGTAATATTGTTCTATTCCCCAACCAAGCGGCCCACAGCGCAGCAGTTTTTAATCCTGCATTAGCAGCTTGTGAGGCAAAATTTATCACTTCTTCAGTATGACCGTTATCCATAAATGATGCAATTTCTTCTGCGTATGGTAACTGCTTAAGAGCATACTGTATTTCTTCTGGAATTTAGAAAATAAACTTTTAACCTAATACTTTTCAACAATTCTTAATTAATATTGTTGGTAATCAAAATTTAATAAATCTGTGTAAAATGTACTGGATCATTTAATAATCTTTTTTAGACATGTAGCCTGTATGCCGTATCAAATATAATGTTCTTCGTTTGTCTCTCAAAAAAAAAAAAATAAAGCTTAAGTTTTTGAGTATTGAATTAGTAAATTATTAAACTGTGATTTATCGTTCAAGATAAACCATTACCACATCGCAGTGTTTTATATAGGTTCAGTTATTTTTGTAACGAGCAAATTACTTTAAAATATTTTTAGCGAATAAGCTACAGACTACTAAAAACATTAAAAATGTCAGGCAACGTTAACTTTCCAATATATCACAAGATCTAATTTTTTTTTATTCTCACTAGGATTCCATTTTCAAGTCCAAGTCAAGTCATACTTATACAACCAGGCAACATAAGGTTAAACTTCTGCATCGAAGAGGATTTTAAGCATTTTTGGATATTTACCTAGTTCCCATATGTCCCTGGATGGCTTAACTCGAAGTCTGTCACCCAGATCAGTTCCATGGGCAGATTCGTCGCTGGATATGTAAATAACTTCCCCTTCGTCTGAGTCCTCGGGTAGTTCATCGATCTCCTTCCTCCATCTTTTGCTGCATCTCCTCTGATAACACTACAAGGCATATTAATCGCTTGCTACTAAGCGAGAGGTGCACTAAGAAAGGAATTCTCGAAATTCCCATTGGAACGGGAACTACGCGGGAAAAACGGCTAGTTACTTATATATAAAAGGGGTATATTTGATATTTGTTTGCATTGGATAGGCTGCGAAACCAAGGGACAGAATTTAATGACATTTGGAACAGTCATGTTATATCTGAGGCATTCCTTTAATCAGATGAAATTTTGTAACTGCGAAAAACAGTAATGTATTTAAGGAGCTACTTTTTCATTTTGTAGAACTCATAATCATCCCATATATTCGGTCGTTTCGCAATTTTAATATTCGGAACAAAGACAAATGTAACACAACAAACATCATGAAATTCAAAAGAGCCTTTCCCAAACTATAAGTGGCACTAGACGACTTATGTACTAAGATTATTAGTTTATAATTTATATCAACAATTGAACTATTTTACTGGAACCTATCGAAATGTTAAACGTATAAAATATGAAACAATATTTTATGCGCTCATTAAAAAATAATATTCTTGAGCCAACTTGTACTTGCGATCAATTCATCTTCAGAATGTATTACACGATGAATTTTTTATATCTTTTCACAAATTTTATTACTCGTAAAGATTGCGTTTATGACTGCTCAGCGGTTATATACATTTAAATGAATCTTTTGTTAAGTTAGCACTATCGTTGTCAATTAAATCGCCACTTAAACCCCGTTTTGATCTTGATTCTTATATACTTAAACTAATTGAAAGCACAACAACACAGGGATAGTTTGAAATGAGGTTAACCTTTTTCGCGTTCGAATTCTTAACAGAAGGCATCACGACTCGTGGCTACCGTTGCGCATATCTTAACGTAGCACGCGCACGCTCCACTCAAAACTGAACACTGAATCCGCCTCTACCAAATATAAACGCAATTATGAATTTCACAGCTCCCAGTTTACCCATACTACAAACTGTAAAGCGGTATCAGAACTGTATTGAAAAATTTGGATGTCAGCCGCCGGGCCGCCCACGACATTATTTGTGAAGATCACAAGAATAAATTATGTTCTACTCTTTATTATGAGAATCTTAATCCCGTTTCAAAGTGGCTCATTTGTCTTCGTTTTTAGTGTATTTCACGACGTTTATTTCATTTTAATCTTACGTAACGAGATGTAACGTTTTGTTAAAGGTAGCAAATGTAGAAATGTTATAGACGTTATGCTCAGACGCGAAAGCTCAATATTTATTTACAAAAGTAATCAAACAGTCTTGCTTTGTTTTTTATTGTGTAATGTGAAAAGCTACGTACTTCAAATTTCTAAATGTATAAAAAATCATTTGTCTTACCCAAATACTATTCATATTCTTTTACCTGATAAAAATTCCAAGGGAATAAAGTCGTCTTATTCTGTTAAGCAGTCATAATTGCAATTTTTTAACTACGGATAAACCACAAAGTGAGACATAGTTATTACAGTCTACGTACTCGTATGTATGTTTGCAAATACATTGCTGCCCCCAAACTATGAAACCTATTCTAAAATCAAAGAATTCATAAAAACGAGGCAAGTGACATAGGCTTTAGAAATTGAAGTTTTAGTTATCTATACCAATATTATAAAGAAGTAAAGTTTGTGTGTTTTTGAAATTGTAAGGGGTAATCTCGGGATCTACTAAATCGATTTTAAAAGTTCTTTCACCAATAGAAAGCCACATTATTGCTGAGTGTCATAGGCTATATAAAAAACTGAAAAGGATAATTAACATTATGCCCAACGAAGCGGGCACGGGTCAGCTAGTCGGTAATAATTAAAACTTCTCTTACGTAGCAACAGACTTTTTTCATCCCGGCTAAATTAGTTGGTAACGTATAAACGTTAGCAAAAATATATTTTTTTAAATATACCTAAATGAAATATTAATTGCATCTTTCAACAATCGTAACATTCCTTAAACACCCGTTAAATTCATTAACGTCATACAATAACAAAGTTACGACGCCGAAGTATGTACTCAACGCTTTATTTTAGTGTTAAACGTTATAATTTCTGAAAATGAAACTAGAATTACATTTTGTGATAGTTTATTTACCCACATGTGTATCCTCGTGTCGACCATATAAACAATAGTTTCGTAAAGCGAATAGTGAGAGCATTACATATACATACCGCGCCGTTTAATTGCCGTCAAAATAGATTGCCCGCATTGTGAGTTGAGTACAAAACGTTACTCGTTGGTTTAACTTAAACGTATATTTTCGTGGTTCTCAACTATAACGGTTTTTGTGAAACAGGTATTCTATCGTTCTATATGTTTTCATTCTTAGGAGAGTTTTATATTCTAAAAATATTTTATTTGTAGTTATATTTTTTTTCATGCAACTTTTCTCTTAATTTGTAATGCTTTAATCATCTAACAATAGGTATCAAAGTGATAGATAAAAAATATTGGCAGATTTAAAATATATTCTTCGTTACAATCAATTAAAATAGTAAGGTGACCTCCACACTTTAAAGTGATCTCTTCCAGGTAACCACTTATAACAAAGAGATGTTATTTAACTTAACCTGAAGATTCCTTGCATAAATATTTATTTATGAGTATTTCTGGACTTGCTGAAAACACAAGGAAAGGTAAAATTATCTCGCCAAATATCAAATACTGTCTTTGGCTCATCCTCAATCAAGTTTTAGTACTTTTTGAAAGTCACGCAAGTCTTTTATGACTTAATTTTTATAGATAACTAAAAACTAAATCAGAAAGAACAATATAACCTCACCTCTTCATCCTCAACTATAGTATCGCACAACATAACTCATTTCATATCAATAATATCCATATAACCACATAAACGAATTACACAATTTTTTCCAGCCGATTTTAATTAATTATTATTTGCCTAACCTCATTGGCAGCAACGATCGACCCAATTTCAAAAACACCCGAATCACGTCAAATCTCAAATGTTTTTGTTTTGATTGTAAATTGTATACAGATTTCTTGAGCAAAGGCATATCTTAAAACAAGACGTCATTTAAAACCGAAATTAAGATAGCAGGTTTAAAAGTGGTCAGGTTTCGTAATAACTGAAGTACTTCACGAATAAAAGCACACTGAACCGAATGTCGGCTCGAATACTGAAGAATCTCCAGCTTAAAATGTTATTATAAACAAACTAACTAAAAGATATATTATTCGTATTGCATCGTTTGAAATAGATGAGCGTTGTTTTAAGGCCATTTGTTTTGAATCATTCTCGGAAGGCCCCCAGAATTTCTATTTATAAATATATAAATAAACTTTATAGTTTAAGAGCTGGTATATTTTTCTTCAGCGTTTAATTATATTTTATATAAGTCACTTCAAGATGACACTCGTTTAGAGTTCTTCCGTGGTATAGTGAGATTTAGCACCGGGTTGAAGGTTACCTTATTCTGAAAATTAAACAAAGTATAAGTTAAAATTTTTTTTTTTTAAAAAACAAACAAACAGACCACTGACAGGAGCACTCAAGACGAATCAAACACGATAGGGTTGTGTCGTTTAATTACTGAGTTCCTATGGCCGCCGTCGGGCCCCATCATTAGATCAGCTCCATGTCATAATAATTTTGCATTGTCATACGATTTACGCATGCATGCAAAATCACTGCAATCACTGCACTCAATCGGTAACCGGGATGTGGGTCAAATTTTACTAAGAGAGTTGATTGATGCAAGATTTGATTACAAGCAGACAAACAAACAGACCCCGGACAGGTAAAACTAAATAAAAGCTTATAAAAAAATTGGTGAGAACATAAACGTATGACGCATAGACTAATAATCGGCACGCCGCGCCGTAAGTGAAGCCAAAACTGCACAAATGTCAGTGTAAAAAGCACGCTCTTATACTCGATTACACGCACACAAGCCCACCCGATATAAATGTTTGGCAATTTTGAAATTACAAAGAACATACGAATTTTGATGCGACTAGCTTGAAATGGCTTAACTTTGCGTGCTCCTTTTGGAATACTTTGTGTTTAAATTCAATGGGCGAGAGCTAATAAATGAACCTAAAACTTAGTCTTAGGAAATCCTGCATAATAATTTTTATGATATTACAATCGCGATAATGTGGTTTTGCAGATAGGCGCTGATGGAGCTAATTCAGCGGTACGCAAAGCGATGGCAGTGCCTTACGTCTCCTGGAAGTACGATCATATGGGCGTTGTAGCCACGCTCGACCTATCTGAAGTAAGTATAGTATTATAATAATAGTATATAAGTAGCGTCACGAATCTTTAGCGCTTAACGAAACCTGTGCAGAAGTCAAAGATAAGGTATCGAGAGGACGGCTCGGCGCGCGGGGCGCGTGATCGTCGGGTGCGCAAGCGTTGATAACCAATCGTGTTGTTTTTCTTGCACCAATACGTCAATTACGAGCGCGATTCTACCGATGCGCAGCTATTCTCGTCCAGCGCTAAACATTCGTGACGCGACCTATACTTATCTATTTTTTCATACTTATAGTGTAAGGAGGTTAAATTTTCATATTTGTAACGTGTAAAGAGTAATTAACTGAAACGATTTTGTAAATTTTCCAAAATCGTCGTCAAAGCACGAAATACACAGAATAATAGGGTATTGGTTTTATGAGGATAATAACCACGAGACATAGCTATAAACATTTTTTGTTTTAATGCTTATTTTGACCATCATCGTCCGTATCTTAGAAGATTCTAAAATCTAAACCACCGTTTTAATATGCACGTAAAACACACAGCCCAATTTAAAATGTCCTCCGTCCGTAATGTGGAATACATTCTTTCATGCATTAAAAAATATCCTCTTTAAGGAACATTCTCGATAATTTTTTCAGGAAAGTGAAAACACGACAGCCTGGCAAAGGTTCCTACCGTCGGGACCAGTCGCGCTATTGCCGCTGGATTCTAAGCGGAGTTCCCTCGTGTGGTCCACGTCGCCAGAACACGCCAAGGAATTGCTGGAGTTGCCTGAGGAGAGATTCGTCGATGCTCTGAACGATGCCTTGGTAAGTACAAAGAAATCTATATGTCTGCTTTTCTGCCCTCTTGGCTAATTGTATAACAGATCTACTAAAATAACTTTATTCTTTCTTGCAATTTTATAAGTTTAGTAACAGCATATTATTGTAGCAATAGCTAGTAGAGGTTTAAACTATAAACTCAAATGTTACTGCTAAAACTAATTTAGGTATAGTTTTGAATTATGAATTTGCGAACATTATAGTTTTTTAGGGTTCGGTGCACAAAGGTTATAAACAGTTACCAGGCTGTATTTGAAAAACCATGCCAAACCATTCAAACAGCTTAAATATTCACAGATGATGTATTTCTGTTTGCTACTTAAAATAGAATTTTCGCTCCATATTGATAACGGCAAATAACTAACTCTTCGTTGGCGTGTCTGATTCGCATTGGGCGGATTTCTTACAAATTATTATATAAAAAACCAGTGTAGAGTATTTGTATTAACTACTAGCTGTGCCCGCGACTTCGCTCGCGTAGAAAAGTGACTTTGGGCAGCATTTTTGGAAATGCCTAACCCGCGCCAACAAACGTTCAGCGAGTTCAAAGTGATTCTTTAAATCGCCATAACTTTTTTATTTATCAACCGATCGACATGAATTAAACACTAAATGTTAAGTGAAGCTTACCAAAATATATAATTGAAAACCCCATCTAGATAGGATAAGCCGTTTCTGAGATTAGTGTGCACAAACAAACAGACAAAAATTCCAAAAATCATTGTTTTGGGTTCTATTGCGTTAATAAAGGTCTCCTATAATATTTTTTCTCTTATATCTTCCATGTACAGACAGCGACTCGTTACGTTTTTATTATATGTATAGATAAGGTTTAAAAATGGTCAGAGAATAAAGGCTTATCTATCTATCTAAAGTTTGTCTGTTTGTTAAATTTTGTAAGGGGTGATCTCGGGATCTACTGAACCGATTTTAAAAATTCTTTCACCAATAGAAAGCCACATTATTGCTGAATGTCATAGGCTATATAAAAAAGGATTATTAACATTATGCCCAACGAAGTGGGCACGGGTCAGCTAGTAAGTTATAAACGTGTATCAGCTAGTGAAATAGAGTTAGTTAAGTTGGATTTAAGTACTTTTTAAGTTAGAACAAAGTTACAGTTAAGTAACCTAAGTTAGGGTTAAGTGATATTTAAGTAACCTCAAAAATATTCTTAAATAATACATCGTACTAATATTAGAACTATGAAAGTTTGTGCTAATGTATGGTTGTATGTTTGTTATACTTTCACGCAAAAACGGCTGGACCGATTTAGTTGAAATTTGGTATGTAGATAGGTGATACCCTGGATTAACACATAGGATACTTTATATCCCGGTATTACCCCGGGGACGGGAACTACGCGGGTGAACGCGGGGGGGGGGAGTTAAATATAATATTATACAATCGGTTTAAAATTACCGCTTCGTGATAGCTTATCAATTCGACCCAGTTTTAGCGACAAATAATTAATTCAATATTTAGATCGCATTATCTGTGCTAATGACGTCATAGTTCTGAATCGCACTATTGAAGTTATAACGTGTTAAACATATTGGCATTTTGAGTTTTTTTAATGTAGCCTATTTTTAAGGAATACAATCTGCTAAAGACTTAGACTACACCTGTGCAGAAATTCATCAAAATCGGTTTAGACGTTTCCGACATTGTTTTATTGTTTTTATTGACATCCTGTCAACCGGTGGTCTTTATAGGTGGTAGGGTTTATGACCATTTTATGGGCGATGGTATCATATTATTTTGTATGCTTGTCCGTGTGTTACGTCACCGATATGATCAAGTATCGATCGTAGAATAATTGATTTATTACTTAGTATAACAAATGTATATGTCGCAGAGAGTGATGTATAGTACGCGTCATTTATGTTTAGCGCTGGACGAGAATAGCTGCGCATCGGTAGAATCGCGCTCGTAATTGACGTATTGGTGCTCAAAGACAACACGACTGGGACAACCAATCAACGCTCGCG
>DWAJ01003950.1:0-13799 GCA_018238005.1 Eurema mandarina
ATGAGAAGGTCATTTTAAGTATAATAAAGTATTATGTGATGTTTTTTCACGAATCTAAATTATAATTACTATAATGTCTTGTATTTGACTTGTAATCTAGTTCAAGTATTTAAAAATATATATTTATATATTATAACTACTACAGGTAAGACTAACAATAAGACATCAATCAAAAATCACGTTCTAAATTTCCTATAGAAATTACATTTCAATCAAATCAAAAAACCATTACGCGTACAGATCAAACAGTTTCCGAACATTTAGCGCCTTTTTTGAACGTCGAACGACGGATTATAAAAAACGACACAGACTATATAAATTTAATAGCTAATAAGATGACTGGCATTATACAAGAAAAAAGTAATGAGGTTACATCATGAAAGCCAGCCAGTGCTTTTTTTCTCATAAAAAAAGAAAGTCAACTGGCCAGTCAATGTACTAGAACAGCGATGAGGACAGATAACGTATTTATTGACAATTGTATCAATGAAACAACTATTCGTGAAACAGAAGTGTGTGTTGTTATAATTATTTTTTTCTTTTTTAATGCGTTGAGCGAAGACTGTGGTACAAGTTTAATCAATTACCTTAGGCTTGGAATTATTTTATTAAAAAAAGAAAAAAATTGTAAGCATGATAAAACATAATTATTTTTAAAAATATTTTCTTATTTTGTAAAACTGGTTCATTTGCAAAGGGCTAGTTCACAGATCCCTTAGAAAACTTTGACCTCAATAAAATGATTAAAACAACGCAATAACTCTAATTACATACTTACCATGAGAATAAATTCCACATTTCCTCAGGAAACAGGAATTTCTATCAAATCTATTAGAGCTCGGAGTGAAAACGACATTTAATTTATGCGTCTAGTCAAAATAATTTGAATATCTCCGATTAATTGACTCGCTAGAACTATAACGTCGTAAGTTTGTAAAGTTGTACGTTTCATTGAAATTAATATGCATATTGGCACTATTTATTTGGCGCGGTATTCTTATTTACATAATTTTGAATATTTGCTTATAATATTATAGTATTGAAAAATTGCATTATTATAAGGTGGTTTTTGGGTTTATACAAATAATTGATGTTATTGCATATACCTTATATGTGATTTACTTTTAATTGTATTGTTATATTGTCTAATTAAGAAGAGTAAAAGTTATAATTTTCTTTATTATACGTACAACAGTATTCCAAGTACAATGTGCTAGTTTTTACTACAATTATAATCAATCATAATTAGGTATTATATTAAATCATTATGAAATATATCTTAAAGGAGAATACGTTGGTTATTAATAATTCAATTATAATTGAACGGGATATAGTGTTTATTACTATATTTAATTATTATTATCTATTAGGCATAGAGAAGTGTTTTGTTTCTTTTACGCCCTTTAAATTCAGTCAAGAAGTAAGACTCAAAATAACAGGCTACATACTTGTATTGATACTTAAGATTTATTCTGTCTTTTTAATAATAAAGTAAGCTATACAAATAAGCTAAATTTACATTAACAAGAAAGCGTGGTAATCAGGGAAGGCTCGCAAGGTTAATATTATAATATAATACACGCTGTTCTCAATGATTCCATTGTGTGGGTAATGGAACTCACGGGCCAACATGATCTAGTTACCTATGTTTATGATAAACGATGTTTATTTAACAATGAGAATAGAAAATTACTAAATATTTAGTAGGTATATAAATTTCCATGCACCTTTACCCAAAACGAGGTTTCTATTAATAGGTACCTAGAGAAATACTATAATACATTTACGTTCCCTTGCCAATACCGCGGTAAAAAGTATCCTATGTTTTAATCCAGGGTATCACCTATCTACATACCGAATTTCAACTAAATCGGTCCAGCCGTTTTGCCGTGAAAGGAAGACAAACATACAGACACACTTGTAACAAGTATTTTAACATTTTTTTTTTGCTTACTGAAATATTGTTTAGTGTGTGATTACTACTATTAAAAAGAAGTGAAGTTTGTGTGTTTGTTAATTGTAAGGGGTTATCTCGGGATCCACGGAACCGAAATCCTTAATTAATTTTAAAAATTCTTACACCAATAGAAAGCCACATTATTGCTGAGTGTCAAAGACTATATAAAAAACCGAAAAGGATAATTAACATTATGCCCAACGAAGTGGACACGGGTCAGCTAGTTATTATATTAATTTCAATATGACACTATAACACTGCATATATTTTTTTATAATCTACTAGCGAACTGGTCTTCACATACATATTATATGAAGCATGTATTATATGTATCAAACTTCCTCTTGAATCTCTATTAAAATCTATAAAAAGATCTATTAAAATCGCATGAAAAACGAACGCGTAGTTTAAAAGATTCAAGCATACGCAGACTATATAATTTTAGACAGCACTAGAATTTTACTTAGAGTAACATTGTAGCAAGTTTTTTTAAGAATTGTTCTTTTTCTTCTTCTTGGTTAAATGACAGTGCGCAATTTTGCCAATGTCTAGTAGTTGTAGATAAAATATTTGGTTGTGATAATAAGCAACACGTGCTTTCAATACCACCCAAACATCGACCCCTTAAGAATTGTTATTGGCTTATTGTCAGGTTTTACAGAAATTATACAAAAATTGCAAAAATCTTCGTTTAAATTGAAAATGTACATGTTTACGTCAAAAAACATTGTTTCTACTTTAAAATTTACCTACACCTAGCCGTGGCCCGCGGTTTCACCCGCATTGACGCAAATAATATACAAAACGTTCCCTAAGAATCACTCTAGATCTATTAAAAAAAACCGCATCAAAATCCGTTGCGTAGTTTTAAAGATCTAAGCATACACAGGGACAGACAGACGGCGGATGGCGACTTTGTTTTATACTAAATATTGATTAACTCTCACCCACTTTTGTGTTAAATATAAAATTTCTAACACATTATTAAATTATAAACCTACAAACAAACACGTAATTAATTCTTACCTTTCTCTATATTAAACGGTGTTGTGAGAAATATATTAAAATCCAATTCACGCCGTCAAATGTAGAACAATGTCGAGTTTGTTTGAACGAAGAAAGTGTTATACTTAAATAAGTATGTCTGTCTTGTGTAGCTTCGAAATTGTCGGATCGATTTCAATGGAAATTTACTATCGTATAAATGAAACGGAAGCAAACAACAAATCCTGATGCTGCTAATTTCTATTTCGTAATTTACATACAAAATATTTTTACTTTAAGACTGTAGAGATTTTAACACTAAAAAAAGTTCCATCCAGGCCTACACGAAGTAAAAGTTAAGAATCAGGAGAAAACATAGCAAAAGTTAATTGTAAAATATTATATAGAAAATGTCTATAAATACTCTAATAGAACCTATTAGTAGAGTCGTAATACTTAAGAGATCATAATTTCCTATTACTGCAATAATTTCTATACTAAGTACAAATTTAATTCAAATATTACGCTTCATAGACCATAAGACGGTCTAATTAAATCGATAAGATAACGTTTAGTATAAAATTGCAATGTACGGTTGAATAAATATATTTAATTCATATCAAAATTGAATTATTCACTGTACTTACATAGATACTCGTATTTAACATACTAACTATGTATTTCTAAATTCAAATTTGGAATAGCTAGATTTTACCGAAAACCGGATCGCAAAAAATTCCACAGATTCAATTTTGACAATCGAAAGCTCATTTGAATTAAAAAAAAAACTAGTTCAAAAATTAGTTCCGAAATAATCCAACGAATTCGAAACGTCTAAAAACACAGCTCGCTCCCTGCTAGCCGCTTACTCCACGATTACCTCACATTACATCGGAGTACACGCGTCAAGTGCACGAATTAAATTAATATCCGTGCCGGTAAAATCGACCGCCTTAGGGTTCGCATTGCGTCCGGTCGCGGTAGTGGGGTGAGATGCTTAAAACATGAGACTTTATACACCGTAGCCACACTTTGTGCTAAGCTTTCAGGGTTGCAATAATGCGGTTCGTACTAGCCCTGTGTATCCTTGCGACGGCGCGGGCGCTGCCGTTCGACAAAGAAACAGACCCAGGCGTTGTCGGCAACGTCCTCGGCGTTGTTAAGGAGTGCTTCGATGGCGACGTATCCCTGTGTCTGAAGGTGTGCAGTGATTGTGATAGTGATTTTTAGTGTTTTTAAAAAGCCCGGTTTAGGGTTTGATACGGTCGAGCGAGCGGGTTCGAATCCCGTCCTTTTCGATTATTCCGAAATTTTCGATGACAGTTTTTTTAAATTGTCTTGAAGTGCTCAAAGTGATCTGTTAATTCAATTGATGCAAATTCTAATTACTAAATTTGAAACGCGTATAACTATGTAGTTAAGTTATAATTTTATAGACAGGAACGCATAATTAAATTACGATTCAGAACGAAAATGAAAATAAACAAAATCTTTTAAAACGAATTGAACTGGCTAGTTACTTAATTATGGACTTCAATTGGCCGATAATCCTTTGTTTATTTAATACGAAATTTAGCGTACGTTTCAATTGTTATGTTCATTGTACTAATTATATGTTTCTTTGCAGGAGAAAGCGCTGAAATATGTGGAGACGATATCCTCAGCCCGCGAAATGAATTTGGCTGAAGGAGTCACGCTCCTTGGCACTGGGTCACCCAGGTCCGCAAGGGCGTATGAGCCGTTGGCTGACGAACCTAAGGCGAGGGAAGCTCAAGTAGAATCACGATTGGTAGACACCGCAACTGACTTCCTAGAGAACCATGTCATCGAGTTCCGTATGCCATCATCAGCTGTTGAGGGCATGAAGCGATCTCTTGAAGAAGGTACGTATCTTATTAAATCGTACATACTAGTAAATGAAACGAGGACTATTTATTTGCTTTGAATAATCTTTGAAGCTATAAAACTGTTCCCAGTTAATATAAGCTTTTTTAAATTTAACAACGGAAATAGCAGATAGATTTAATGTGGACTATTTTGAAATTTTAAATTGCGATTAATATAATGTAAAATATCAATGTTAGGATTACTATTGACAAATATCTTAAAGTCCATGATAAATTTTTATATTACTAGTTCGACAAATTCGGTATAAAAATAAAATGTCAAAACAATATGTTTTGTTATGAAAAAGAAAATAACAAAATCATTACTTCCATACTTTTTCTTTTAACACACAAAACTGCAATATCATTTGATATAAAAACTCGGTATAACGATGCGTGAATGAAATTTAAACGAAAATAAACTAAAAGAGAAAATAAGATGTTTGTATAAGTAAAAATAAACGCGATGACTCAACATTTTTACGTGAGTTTATTGTAACGAAATAAACGTTTTGATCACGTTCAAAAGCTTACATATATAAATCATTTATAAGACTTTTGTATGAGTAATTTTATATACTATTTTAGTATTAAAACAATTAAAAAAAAATCAGTTATAAATTCAGTGCTAAATATAAAGTTTTTGTATTTTCACAAAATGTCAATAAAAATACTAAGTTAAAGTAATGTGTAGTGTTAAGTAATAGTTACTTTTTTTAATTCAAAACATTGACATCACTTTTAAAGTCGCAAAACTTTAAAATAATCTTTGCTTTGTTAACTTCGCTACCATCCTAAATATCTAAAGTAACAATAAATAGGTAAATAGGCGAACGGATCCGCAGAACGGAACAAGTATGCCTATAAAAATTCCAATAATTTTCTATTGGCCATATAAAATATATGATAGCTATTAGCTATATAATGATGGCCGAATCAAGATCTCATCTAAAAACAACTTTTACTCTCAACTCTCTAGCTCACTGACGATTTCCGATATTAATAATATTATCCGTTCAACCAACAAGCTTTCACGAGTAATATATTTAATCATCGTCATTTAAAATAATAAATGAAAATCTTAAAACATTGGATAATTAAATAAAGAAATTTCAGAGGTAATAGATTGTAATTTGTATTTTAAACATAGATTGTTTTAAAATACATTATTATAATTATTATAATAATAAAAAATACTAAAATTTATGCTGCATAAATACAGTTTTAGTATAGTTATAATCTAATGGAAAAAATAAGACAATTTATAAAGATAAAAAATATAACTTGTCTGATCTCCAATAAAAAGGAAACTATTTTGACACAGACATGTGCTTGTTAAATCATGCTCTGCTAAGTGGTATCCATTTCCATGTCTCGTTTACTATCTCCTTAACCTCCATTAGTAATTACAGATACTTTTTCTTTTCGTCTTTCTTTATAATATATACTAGCTATGTCCACAGTTTTGCCCGTAACACTTTCATCCCCTATTTCGACAGACCTTGAACACTTTATAAAACGATAAAATGTAGGCTACATTATTTTTCAAGACTATTTCTATACTGAGATATTATTAAATTCATTCAACAAAATCGCTCAGATGTTTAGGCTTATAATAATAAATAGACTTTTCACTCTGTAAATTTACTTTACTGTTAGAATTACGGCACTAGCACTCTTAGTTCACCGCTAACACAAAACCGACTATATAAAATTTAATGTAAAAAACTATCAAATTGTTTATCACGTAAGACTATCAAAAAACCAATATCCTCAAAACGGCATACACTTCGAGGACACCTCAGAAGCTCTAACAAAGTTTGAATAGGTCAATATGTTACTAGTACAAGAAGCAACTTGTAAACATCCGTACATCCTGTGTTAAACCAGTCTACGTAAGAAATGCCGCTCCTAAGAAAGTCACCTTTATATGGATGGGTAAGAGTTGTTAGGCGCGTTTTCTGGTTTATACAACTAGGTAACCGCGCCTTGGAGCTTTATCCGTGTACTTAAGCGATTTTTTTTGTATGTAATGTGTTAGGCCACTGTAAAGGAGGTTTGGCTTGATGGTTAGCGATCAGACAAAAAAAATTGTATGAAATATAATTACATTACCCGAGGACGTTTCTCATATAGCGCCATCTAATCCCACGCTCAGAACAGCTTGTCACAGTTACTTTTCTTTTGTAAATACATAGGAACTCTTAGACCCCAGAAAGATGTAAATATATTATTCCGAATTAGGAATCGAACCACCTGGCACAGAATGAATTAACATTAGACCAGATTAAACTTTGACTGACAATGAATTAATAAGTAAAGCTAACACTAAAAGCAGAAACATAGAAATAACTAAAGAATTTATCAAAGCAAATATACTCAATGAATATTGACCGAGACATTCACACACGTAATATGACGACCCAAATAGACAACGGTCTAAATATTTTTATAGCGATTGATATAGAATTTAAATCGCAAACAAACAATTAGGTTCACATAGTGAATACATAATTTGAAACAGGTGATGAATTCATAAGTCTATTTACGGCACGTTTTTTAACGGATGATACTGATTTGATGTTAAAATCATTGATGCAAGACCTAGTAAATCGATTTTAATACATACAGCTTGTATTTGATATATAAGCTATAATAATCTTTAATTACCAAGAGGAACAGTTTTGTATATTTGAAGTTTCTCTTAAGGACTAATTTTAGGGATCTACTTAATGATTGTTAGCATTACTTTCGTTAATTAAATAAAAAAGGCTACAGCAGAAGCTACATATTATAGTAACTACTTAAGTTTAAAGACTGCTTTGTACATCAAAACTTTATACGTTTTAAAATCGTGCAGTATAGCCATGAACTCACTCTGTATACTGAGTTATACGCCTAGATATAACGGGCTCAGGAATTCGGAATACCAATACCATTCACTTTCCTTTACGGCGTCCTCCGCATATATTAATTCGCGGACGCTCATATTTGCTAACACATTGGCCTATTCAGCAAATGGCAAATAGAAAAAACCATGTGGAACGGTTTTCTATAATTATGACTTTTATAGTTGTTTGGATGTATATGGTTTATGTAGATTTCTATTTAGTTTCTGTCAAACTTACCGTAGATAAAGAATAAAGTTTGACTTTTTTAATAGATAGGAGGAATTTTTAATATATGTTGAATAATACATCACAAAATACCTATTTCTTAATTGATACAGTGATAACGAACGTTTACGTACAATCATGTCTAATAAAGCAATCTCGTTATTTCAGCTCGTGGCAAGAAGAAGAAGCTGAAGCAGCTCCTTCCTCTCCTGGCTCTCGCCAAGCTGAAGATCATGGCTCTCATCCCTCTCTTCCTGGGTATCATCGCGTTCGCTGCTGCCAAGGCCGTCCTCCTCGCTAAAGTCTCCCTCCTCGTCGCCGGTATCATCGCCCTCAAGAAACTCCTGGCCAGCAAGCACCATGAAACCAGCTACGAAGTAGTTGCTCATCCTCATCATGAGGAACATTATGCCAGCAGCGGCCACGGATGGGGCAGATCGATCGACGAAGCTCAAAACTTAGCCTACTCCGCTCACATCAAATCCGATTAAAGGGGTTCCACAAGGCTCTATCCTTGGTGCTACGTTATTCATTATATATACAAATGGTAAATGCGATGTGTGAAATGCGAGCGAAACGAGTTATTTATTACTAGAGTTAAGAATATTTATTGTGTAGAATTTAATACTCTTTGTAAGGGTAGTGCGCGAAGTTCGCCACAGTTGTTTTTGTTTTCAATAATATGTTCTGAGTTTGTATGGTCCCCTGGTTGTACTATATTAGTATATTTCTCACACCCTATACGGTATCCGTATTTGTGTATTTGTTATAAACAAATATTTATGATACTCGATATCTTATTTCTACTTTAATTACTTCTGTAGCTATTTTGTGATCTAGTCCTTTAAGTCCTTAGATATTTATTATAAGTAATGTATACGTATTGTATATTTTATGTGTTCATGTAGATATTATGTGTATTTTGTAAATATTGTACATACTAATATGTTATATATTATCGTTATATATGTACCTCTTGATATCCGAATTTATATATCATACCCATTACCTATATTTCATATCTTATTATCATTCATTACATATATGTTATTCGTTTGAATGTTTTTATTCAAACATAATATGTATATTTCTTAAGTATTTTTGGTAGTATCATTTATTAATATTTTTATGTACTTACATGCAACTTAAAACCTCTCATACGCCAAAGGAGAAGTTTACTTTAATAGTTTAATATATTTATATATGATATATATTTCTAATGCATATTGTTGATATATAACGTACAAATAAAGAACTGAAGAAAAATAAATAAAATAATTTGTTTTTATTTTCCGAACGTCAATATAAATCTCTATACAACTCTACTCTATTAATTTCTAATTGATTTTTTCAATTTAAAACTAATATTTTTAATGACAACATTATTTTGTAACAAGTGAAATGAATGTTAGTCTATAGTTATACATATTTACAATATTGATATTAAGCCTAAATATCTTCTAATAACGCGTCATCTCTCAGTAAATGTGTGTTAAATAAAATAATTCAGGACATGTATGTATGCACAACGCTATTCCACGACACTCTGAGCAGAGCATGTGTTATGGTAATTAGATCCCGGATAAATTACATATACATACTTTTATTTTTTTATAAAACATACATACAAAATATAGTGTAGCTAGCCTAGCCTAGACCCTAGAAAAATACAAATGTAAATTACAAATATATTTTTTCCTTGTGGGAATCGAACACGTCGTGTGTTCTCGAAGGATGCAGTTGTGCTATCACTGCGCCAAGCGGTCGTCATTTTACATTTAATATTAAAGTTAGAGTTACATTAACGGTTCTTAATAGAGTAATCAACTTTAAGTCTTCGCCTTAGAAATATTAAGAACGATATTTCGTTTTAATATAACATAACTATCGTATTAGCTGGCATAGTCCGAACAAAGAGCAATTAATAAATAACATGAATCCAGATTAGTAGACCTATGTAGGACCAAATAAGTTACGTATATATAGGATCTATGTATGTATGATTTGGATTGATTATGTAGACATAATCTAAAAAGATTATCTTGTATGCTCAGCAGACGCAGCAAAAGGTGCGGATATTACGCTTCAACAAAATCTAGCCTATAATAGTAACTTACGTAGTAAATGGATTCGCAATTTGCTCTATAGATTGAAAAATAAATTAAATAGAAAATTAAGAAATTAAATTTAATTTAATAGGAGCAACTCACTACAGTTCATGGTTGGTTAGTCAAAAGACACAAATAAATAAGTACTATTTAATTTTATCAAAACTCCAAATGTCGGCATTGCGGTCTTTAAAAGCAAAGGCGACAATGATTGATGACATACGTAGATAAGTACCTTATGCCGACATCTTTGAATTGTGAGATACAAAACATCTTCATATATTCTTTGATGGATATAATATCATATAAAAACTTATTTTAAAATATATTTAATCACATATTTTATGTGTTAGAGAGACGTTTATAATACTGTGTTGTTTTTAGTCGGTATATTTATTATATTTTTATTAATTTTTGGCTTTGAACAGAGATAAATTATAAAATTCAATATCTTTGTAAGTTAACGTAAAAGCTATTCTGCTGTTTATTAAAGGTTTTTTAATGTAAAGCCTAATAAAATCCATTTTGTGTGAAATCTGATTGAACTGATATTTAGCATACATTAAAGCGCGTTTAAGTTCAAGAAAATTTCAATGTTCAATACTTCATTATATATTTTCTAGTTTATATTAACAGTTTCTTCCGTTTCTAGTTTTTGTTATTGGATATATTATTAAATGGTATACCTATATCGTAGCTCCTTGACGAATAAATAGAAGTATCCATTATACTATACAACATTATATACAACTTTTACTATGTACTACTCTTATGGGTTTCTTGTTGCCTATTAAAGAATACTATTATTATTATTATTATTATAGTCGTGGTGGCCTAATCAATAATTCCATAATTTTATTAAATACGTGTAAAATGGCCAGTTTGAAGACCTTTCGTCATGATTAATTCAGTCCCGGTATTAAATACGAAATTCCATTGTCTGTATGATTCAGTCATAAAAGTATCACGTAAAATTTGAAGCCGGCACAACGTAATGGCGATACCTGTAACCATTACAACACATTACACCTTACAACTTTCTTTGTTTGGGAGTCACGTTTGGTTGTAGGGTGGCCATATTACTTAGCATTTTTGTTACTAGCTGTTGCCCGCGACTCCGTCCTCATGGACTTTCATATAAACTTTGACCTTCCCCCATAACCCTTTGTTCCAGTTAAAAAGTGGCCTGTATTTTATCTTTTTATCTCAGGCTCTAGGCCATGTGTGTACCAAATTTCATTACAGTAGCTAGTATTGCCTCATTATAACTTTTCAGTCTTTTGTTCATGTATTAACGGATAAAATTTTAGAGGTATAAATATATTTTTAACCTATGGAAATCACAGTAAAATTATTATGCTGTTTGTATTTTATATTCATTTAATTTTTTGTTTTAATATACATGTATGTATTTAATATAAAAGAAAATTTTAAAAAGCGGTAAGAACCAAGCAAATGGATTATTCAATTTATAATTATTTTATTATACATAAAAATGTAGTGTTTCTGAGTTTGTTTGACAGGTTAAAGTAAGAGATTAAAACTTCTCTGCTTCTTTATTTCCTTCCAAATAAAAGAAAAAAGCCTTATTCCTTATAGAAAATACAATATACATCATACATTTATTTGCTTGAGTTGTAATGTGTTCAAAGATTCTCCGTCCGTTCCTGTCCTTCATTGTCACTCTACACCTGTAACCGGAATTGTAGGCTTCGTGGGTGCATCAACAATGCCTCGTTCACGACCTTATAAGTATCCACTTATACAACACTCGGCGTGTACCAGATATAAATCTATATAGATAGCCAATTTTACTTACATTTGATGGGGTTTTTTCGTTGAGGGGTTAATTTAGGATTGTATGA
Source organism: Eurema mandarina (assembly GCA_018238005.1). Lineage (NCBI taxonomy): Eukaryota > Metazoa > Arthropoda > Insecta > Lepidoptera > Pieridae > Eurema > Eurema mandarina. The sequence goes on from DWAJ01003950.1 coordinate 11,917, forward strand.
CGTTATGAAATTTGTGAATGTCATGGCAAACAAATAAGCAGAAGGTTCCTTTAATGGTAAAACCTTTAGCTAGGGTCAGTTCCAAAGCATCACATTCGTGAACTTCTTATCGCGAGTGTGTTGCTGCTGTTAGATAATCGGGAAAAGATAGGCCAGCTAGGACGAAACGTAGTAGACTATCTCTTGGCTTAAGGGGTTGTTTGGTACTACCCTAAAATACAATAATATACTATACTCATATAATAACACTAATGTCAATATTCTGTAAAATCTATATTAAAAAATATATTACAAATTTTTAATAAGTACCAATGATAGTATAATATAGTATGTTGCATGTGCCCTTTGTGATCCTATTATAAGGATTAGGGACATATAAAAAGTAGGTTGTAATTTAGAATTCACACTCTAAAACTACTGAATCGATTGCAAAAAATATCACTACAAGAAAGCGTGGCATTCAAAGATGGTAATTGATAGTAAGACAGATTTTGTATCAAAATCATAATATAAAACTATTTTGTACACAGTCCAAACTTCGATAACGTACCGAAAAAACAAATAATAATATTACGTAATTAATTGCGTTAGTGTTTTAATTGTTAATTAGTATTAATGATACGCAAGAGAGGGTCCAAGTTTTCACCGTTGTGTCTGTCATTCACAATAGGAAGATTTCCCTTCGCTTAGATATTCTGCGAGTGCCCAGAGGCGATCTGTGCATCTTAAGCTGTGTAAGATATTATCGCCCTTATATCCTTTATATAAGGACTATTTTTGCTATTGAATTTTATTGAATATGTACAATGACTCTCTAATCGGATCCTCTTTGAAGTGTCAATGGTCAAGTATAGTCACGGCTCAGATTTAAACTTTTTATTGAGTGCTCATACGTTTTGAATTGATATCTTAAATTTTAACTGTATTCTAAGTTAGAAAGGAAAATATTGTATGGGTATTTGTTACTCTTACTCGTAAAACGATGTGAATAGATTCTGATGAGCTTTGGAACGTGTTAACCTGGATAATATCCTGGAGTAACGCTTTTCTTTCCTTTACATTGGAATGCTGCAATACCAGGATATCAGAGCTGCACAGCTAAACCATAGGAAAATTAAAGCCATTATATGTGATGATCTCGGCCAATTAATTATTCCTACACGTGAAGAAGACGAAAATTTTAAAATAAGAGGAGAACAGTCTCTCCAGAACAGTCAGGGTTATAAGCTAATCTCCTGAAATAATATGATCGTCACTGACACTTCTTTATGTATAGATAATGTTAGTTTCTAGAACATTAATCATTTTCTGTTTATTAGGATTTTAATCATCAATAGGATAAATAAAACATTCGTTCGTTCTATGAGAATTATATTCATTCACATAAGAAACTGAAAAGTCAGAAATAAACCTTCTAACAGTATTTTGTTTTCTAAATTGCACGCGTTGTCTTTTGTTACATAATTTTAGTTTTAGTTTATTTATTTACTAAAATATATTCAGTATGACACAAGAGGTGAAAAGAAATGTAATATACCATTTAAATGCGTGAAAAATTATATAATTGAGCTGTTTGCATTCAAGATCTGACCAAACTAACACTTTCGCCTGTATGTTATGACTCTAAACTGTCTTATCAGTACGATGGCATACAAATGGTAATTTTAGCGTCGATAACGGGACCAATTATTTGTATCACTTTCTTGCGTCTATGCGATCCTGGTACGTGCCGAAATAATTTCGAAGAAATGTTAATGACAAAAAAACTACTACATACATACCTTTAAAATCTTTTGAATTATATATTTTATGTATTTATATATTTATTAGCTCCCCGCGAATCCGTCCGCGAGGATTTTCATATAAACTTTGACCCTTCCCCC
>DWAJ01003951.1:0-13797 GCA_018238005.1 Eurema mandarina
ATCTAGGGGATACCATTTTCCCATGTAATTTATGTTCTCGTGACATTACCAGGAAAAAATATCCGATGTCAATCTAGTGTCTATACTACTATAATGCCTAATGTCAGCCTGTTCACATTTTTCTTTTCAATATGGTCGCCTGTAAGGTCACTAGTGTAAACCACAGACTATGTACCAAAGAATAGATTATTTTCTATTTCCTAATGTAACAAAGTATTTTATAAATAGAATGAAGACGCCAAATCTATATTTATCTTAAAAAGTAAGCACTTTCCACATCTATACTCTATACTTAATATATAAAGCTGAAGAGTTTATTTGTTTGTTTGTTTGAACGCGCTAATCTCAGGAACTACTGGTTCGAATTGAAAAAAAAAATGTTAATAGACAATTTATTGAGGAAGGCTTTAGGCTACATAACACCACGCTGCGACTAATAGGAGCGAAGAAGTAATGGAAAAACAAATCAACGGGGACGAAGTCGCGAGCAACAGCTAGTACCTACATATGTTGACAAACTTTCTCATTCATTATATGTATTAGTAAGGATGTCAAGCTTGCAAGGAGCTAATAAAGTAACCGTTTATTCACACGTCACCCTGTTAATTATAAACATGTCCCGATCTTAATAAACTCCACTTCCATCTCATTATCTCGACGCATTGTGATTCCAACTTTGTAATTTACGATACAGTCATAAGTTGTTGGTTTAAGCGAAATTGCGGTGAAGCCACAAGTAAGAACAGATTAAACATTCTCATTATCATTATTTAAGTTGATTACCAAAACTTTTTAAACTTTATTTGGAAAAATAGGATAGAAACTAGCTGAAACTTGACAAATGACAATACGTTTACTCAAACTATATTAAAAGATCCATTTGCTAGTAACGATATTATAGATATTCAAATAGTTATACTGTTAACATTGTCTATTTTCCATTACGTTCGACATTTATTTGCAGTGACAGCGTAAAACAAAAAATTTTAATCATTAGTAATAATTTTACAAGTTGTACCGCTTATAATCTAAACTAAGTAAGGTTTTGAAAAATCTAATTTAAGTAAATTAATATCAGTTAAAAAATAAAAACTGAACAATGTTATATTCTAGACAAATTTTAAATAGAAAAATAATCGTACAAAAAGAGTTAAAGTGATTTTTTAATAAAAACAAAATTAAAAATGGTACAGAATACTAATTGTTGTCGACATTACTTCACAGGATATAATAAACATGTTCATATCACACATAGCTTTAAAATAACACACAGCGCGCAACAGTTGATGCGAATGGTGTCCGAACTTCTGTTTTGACATCAATGTGTCATGTTCCAAACTTGGTTGAATGGGACACTATATCACTTGATTATCGTTATTCTGATCCGGGTTTTTGGAACGGATAACAAGCTGTTTCGATGTTGGGCTATTGTCTAAACTTTTGGTGCAAATAAAAGATAGTTTGATTTGTGTGCTTACGCGTTGTTTGGCGAAATTTTGCTGTTTTTTTGTTGTTCAGTTTATACTATAATAAGGATAGGAAAAGAATTAAAAGAACCATCTTTTAAATCTTTTCATTTTAGTCAATGTTAATATTGATATGATTTGAGATGTCGTTAAATTCATTAGATTTCTGTAAGTGTCATGCCAGTTTCTAATAAGATTGTTTTTACATACTGGCATCTCTGATGTCTGATGAGTGAATCAAGATATTTTAAACTTTAAAATTATTTAACTTTTGCAATGTAATCTATGCTTGTTAAGATGAAATCTGTATAATTAAAAATCGCTGTCCATTGCGGGTCTGCTCCGCATCCCACCAATTTTATCAGACATTAACCGTCAATGTAATATACGGTAGCAATAAATTCGACGTCAACTGGGACCAGCTGACGAGATGAATTGAGAGTTTCCGAGTTCATACATTGTACAAACATACGATTCTATTTCTCAAAGTGCAATCAATCTTCGCTTAAATACGGATATATTTTCGTTGGCATAAGATAATTGTATGGATTTATTCCTTGGCAGATTTAATTTTAAATGGACTAACTTTTTGGAATATACATTACGTAATTTCTAACTTTAAAAATAGAAAAACGTAGAGACCATCAGATTTTGTAAAGAGTCATTTTTTCATAGGCATCTATTTAAACATTTCTCATCAGCGATAAGCATCACGTGCTCAATTTCTATAAGTTTGAACTGTCACTCCGATATGCCTACACATTCTGAACTGTAATTACTTATCATCATAATCTATCGCAAACATTTCACCATATGAACAATTTTTAACAAAAGAGGACCCGATATCGTCCCCTGAGCGACCCCGCTATTTGTAAGTATCCAGTGAGATGAAAAAATATACCTCGAGGGATGATCCACATCATTTTCTAGTTGAATTTCAAATACATCGGGAAAATATTCATCACGCTGTGAATGAAGAGCATATCTCCAATATTGGAATCAGTTTTAATGGATTTCCTAAAGAACGCCTTCATATTGTTGGTGGAATACTTACCTACATGCATATAAAACTAAAATGTCTAATACATTTACTTTTACAGATTACCGTATATTAAATAGATGACGTAGACATACTATTGCATTTATGGTTGGACTTATTTCACAGCTTCGAATGTCTATTTCTATGGCAGGCGACCATACAAAGGTTGGTATCAGTCCGGAACAAATTTAAACTAGTTAGTTGTAAATGTTTAAAACTATGAAAATTAAAATTTTGTTGCACTAAAATTATACAATGGCAACAGTCTGCTCCAAGTGCTGACGTCATTAAGTCTAATTTAGGACACTTGCAGAACTAGTCCGTGCATCTGTGTACTGTGAAGGTATTTCATGAATTATAGAACCGACCTCGCAACAATAATGCTCATTTGGATTGTCATTGTTTTGGGTCCTATCATTACCATATTACTTAATATTTTTTTAAGTATGTTTAAACGTACTTACTTCTGGAATTTAGTCAGACTGAGAGAATTAATTTATATGCCTGCAGCATAAATATGTAGTATGCAGATTATGTAGGTATTTAAATTTTGTTAGGTTCAACCGCTAAACAGCTTAGAATGCAGTTATTGCAAAGCTAATTGGGAAGATACTGTTATTAATTATAAGGATTCAATAAAATATAGACAAGGCACCTTTTATAAATGCGTCTTTCTAAATGTGAAAAAGAGAGCAGTTCAAAATAAAATTGTATTAAGGATTTAATGCAATGTACCAAGCTCCAGTAGGCAGTAGGGATGGTAAATAATAATGAAAGCTAGTTTTCTATCATAGTTGGGTTGGGACACTTCGACATAAACCAGCCATTTTCGATAAAGCGTCAACGATCTACTGAGAAAAAATAAATAACCCATATATGTGTGATTTTATATATGTAGGGATATTTCACGAATTGACACACTTTTAATCCTTTTCTTGTATTTTAATGATTTTTAGCAAACTTTTCACAACATCAATCTTGACAACTTATATCTTCTCTACGGCAGTGACATTTCGTTGACATGACACATGACATCTAACATTATCAAAGTAGTGTTACCAACGACATAAAAAAAACAAACTTTAAAAAATATTCTACTATTAACTAGTAATCAAAATAATATTCGACATATATATAAAAAAATATCGTTCATTCGAGCTACTCACATCGCTCCATAACAGTAGTTATTAAAGAGCCCATTAAGGTTCAGACCAAAGTAAGATAAGCCTATTACAAACTTCCCGAGTTAAATATTCGGAAAGGTTGTGCAAATTTAATGTAATACTTTAGCCTACGCTTTAAGGTAAAATATAATATTAATAACTGTGGAACGAGAGTCGGAAATCTGGCAAGTAATTCAGTTTTATTTACCTGCTTCTCTGGTTAACTGTTTAACGATAAAAGTAAGGGAAATAAGATTTAAGGCTTGCTTTTAAACTAAAGTTAAGAAGTTGCATGTGGCAACTCAGTCTCAAAGATAACCACATTAATGATCACTCGCAAGGGTGTTCGAATGTTGCCAGCCCTGTTTTAAAAAAGAAAAAGATTTTTTTTAAGATTTAAAGTTGGAACGTCAAGTCAGATTAACGAAGCGGTAGTCAAAAAAGGTTATATGTTATATATAAAGCATTTATAATATTGGCCCAAAGGTGAAGGTTTCGCGAATATGATGCCGGTCTTTGAAAATTATTATATTATGTCAATCTATTATATTACCAACACTGACACGATATACGCATATTCTTATGAAAGTAAATACGGCTTAGGTTTACACAAAAATAAACGTATTTTTCCATTCTCTTGCGTAGATACCTTATCGAACCTATTGATTTCTTGTACATACATCGGTATTATCGTTGTAACATATTGTACCTTGTGTGTTTCTATCTTTATTATACTTTTTGTATTTATATTTCTCTCGCTACTAAATAAAATCCAGTTCTTTATATATAAATATAAATTTAATAAATAAATAAATAAATAGAGCTTCCCCGACTAAATGTGAAATGTTATCAAAAATTATATGTTTAGATTAGACTGAAATGAATAAGATTACCAATTTTAATTTTATTGATAAAACAACAAATAAGCTGTACTACCTATAGAATAATAATACGATAAATTTAAGGTTCCATTAAAGGTTCAAGTCATACTAATATTATAAATGTGAAAGTGTGTTTGTTTGTCCTTCCTTCACGCCGTAGCTAAGCAATCAATCGACCCGATTTTTGGCATACAGTTAGTTGAAAAGATGGAGAGTAACATAGGCTACTTTTACTTTTTACTTTTTGGAAAAGGGGGGTCAAAGTTTATATGAAAGTCCACGCGTACGGAGTCGCGGGCAACAGCTAGTATGTTCATAAAGCCAAGCGCATACTAATACAATCGTTAATATAATTAATATATGTGTGTTTTGCTTAAGAAAATCTTAGTTTTTAACAGAATTATCTGGATAAAACTGGTCGCTACCGGTTACATCTGGTGTGTGTTGCCTTTGAGGATTTGAATACCTATTTAAACAAATAAATGCGTATAATCACTTAACGTTAAACGCGGTATTGTTGAACTATAAAGGGCCGGCTGGGCTCCATCCGTCGGCGGTTATCGAGGATTGTATGTACCACTTGTTTTTGTGAGATAGTCTTTATCGTGGCGGTACTTCAAAGGACTATGATGTTATTAATATCAATTGATAAGTTTTTTCTTTAATTGGATGTGTTTTAAGGGTTTTTTTCAATAGGAGTTATTGATGAGTTATAGGTAAGCAAAAATAAATAAATTATTTACAAAAAAAAAATATCTGGTACGTGGTTTAATTTCCACCAATTTGAGAAACATTAATTATCAATACCTATATATTGAGTTTCATGTGTTCGTGAAATAGTATACAAGCTGCGCCCCGCGTTCTTCACTGTTCCTGTTCCCGGGGCAATACTAAGATGAAAAACGAATGGCTAGATCTATATCTCATGAGTACCTACGACCTTGTATTCTTCATTTCTAACTCATTGGTTCCTGAAAAAAACTTACTATATTTTTAACACATATATAAGAGAGACTATAATATCAAGGATAATGTAAATCGCGATCATTCGTACGTATTCATACGAGCTCGTACGAACGCGTCACTGCGGCTGGGTCATATTGTCCCTTTAAGTACCAGCTGGCTTGCATCCGTCGTTGTTAACCAAACAATTCCATGTAACACTTGTTGTATTTACACGGTTCGTTTACATTACTCCCTACATCCTGCAATGATACAAATGGGGTTATTTATAATATCGTGCAGTGACCGCTTGTTTAGTCTGGGAAGTGTAGGGTTAAAGCTTGCTCGTTCAGATTTCAAGTCGACCTGTGTGTGGTTATACGACCTTTACATATGTGGTAAAAGTGAAAGTCAAAGTCAAAGTCAACAAAAAAATTGTATTCTTTTGAGGTTTGCGGCATTAATATTGTTGTTGGGTTATAATTAGAACGAAGAGTTCACTGATATTTTAAGTTTTGTTATAAGATTTAATGTTTTTATTGTTTTACAAAGATAGAACGTATTGCATAGACGGAAGCGTGTTACACGAATACAGACTATAGACAAAGTATCGATAAAGTTTGAGTGTTAATGTATTGACAGATAATGTAACATGTTACAAGGCGAGAATTTGAAATATGTAACATTTTGTGTGTTTACACACATAATTAAGTCTTAAAAGAAAGCCTATCATTTTATCATAGCTGTTTGAACTAAAGTGGGTCAACTAACTCTCTTGATCTTTTTCTTACAAAATTAGTCGATAAATCAGCTAATAAACTGAATCTATGATATAAAAACACTAGCCACAATCTACTTTTCTTCTGTCTCTCACAAAGACATCTACTTCGACAAGAGTATCCAATTCAGAAGAAGTCATTAAATTGGTTTAGTGCAGAGGTTAGAAGGTCACAAACCCACCAACTTAGACGCAAGCTTTTCATGTATCGAAAATAAATATATACAAAATCACGAGAACAATAAAAAGTGTAAATGATTTATGATCATTTATACCATTATTTATTTGGAGCTCGCCCACGCCGCATTCACTTCCTAAACACATCATATTGCATTATTCGTCCTACACGAAGCATTAACGTTATAATCAGTTAAATTTCTAATAACTTCCACGCTATGTGAGAATGTGACTATTGATAAACCATGTGGCCATTGTGTAGTCTATACTGATATTATAAAGAAGTAAAGTTTGTATGTTTGTTAAATTGTAAGGGGTAATCTCGGGATCTACTGAACTGATTTTAAAAATTATTTTAGCAATAGAAAGCTACATTATTGTTGAGTGTCATAGGCTATATATAAAGGCGAAAAGGATAATTAACATAATGCCCAACGAAGTGGGAACAGTCAGCTAGTCATACCTATATAAAATACTTTCCAATTTACGTTCAAAATTGTATATACGATCTAAACATTTTGTCTATTTCCGTATGTGAGTCCTTTAACTCATATTTGTGACTTGAGGGTCCAATTTATTGGCATGCAAAAATATCTGTCAAATCATTTGAAAATTCGTGTGTTAAAGTGTAACGAAAATCCATATAATATCCATAGAATGTATTATACATATAAGGAAAGATAGAAACGCGTACCGCTAGCCATAACTGAATTAAAAACGAGAAGACTGTTTTGTTTGTGTTTTACCTTTTTCCGTTTTAAAAGCGACCAGAGATGATCATTATCATCATTCAACAGATATACAGTTCATAATACTTATAATCATTACGCCCATAAGAATAAAAATTAACCTATATATATTAGTACTATTGTAATACGTTCAGCTAAAAATAAATTTAAACTCCGAATCAGTTTTAAAGACAGCTGACATGTTTGTGTTCATAATCTGCATTTAATTTCATTTTACTTACATCATTCCACAGTCCACACTTTCATAACATTTGTGATTCTGAAATGGAAATGTTTTAAAACTATAGGATCAAAGCAATAAATCATACTCAATTTAACATGTTCTCTAGAAATTGCTTTTGTAATTATTTTTGAATATTTGCACACATACAGCGCATGTTACTCATAAAAATAACAAACCATGACACTGGAAATTTATGAAATACGAAAAAACAGAGTGAGTTTATTTTTCTATCAATCTTTATCAAACTTTATTATTTTTAAACTACGTAATATGTATTTTGTTATTTTTGTTTCTAATGTAATTACATTTTACACAACTTTAATGTTTAATAAGATGGACATAGTCATGAGTTAACAATTTTTCAGTGTACCCAATTATAGTCATTACGCTCCTAACAATAAAGGCTATAATTGCATCATGGCCCAACCCACAGAACGACACTTTGATATACATAGCTAACCCAGTCGAAGCAGACATGCCTGGTCATTGGATGCCTTTAAGCGTCATGAAAGTAATTCTAGCTGGATCGACTAGAAAAACCACCGTTAAGAAACTAAAACGAGTATCAGATACAATACCCCCGATGACTACTCAAGAAACTACAGAAGCACCTGTAGTCTCTGAGCCACAAACACAAGAACCAGACACAACAGTTGCAACAACTCAACCCTTAATAACAGAAGAAGATAAACCTACTGAAGCTGCAACTGAAGCTCCAAAAACCGAAGCGCCTAAAACAGAAGCACCTAAAACAGATCCACCGAAAACTGAAGCTCCAAAAACAGAAGCTCCAAAAACAGAGGCACCAAAAACAGAGGCACCAACAACAGAAGCACCAAAGACAGAAGCCCCAACAACAGAAGCGCCTAAAACGGAGGCTCCTACAACGGCCCCGCCACCACCAACGACGACTGCTCGTAAAGGACCGAATCGTCCACCTAAACCTATTACTGATGGTCATGAAAATAGAAATAGTAAATAATTAAAAATAAATTAGAATTGTAATATATTATTGCTTACAATTGGCCTTTTCTAGATAGGGGAAAAATTAGTTTAATAAAAATACAACACTATCCCAGGGGGTATCCTATTGTAGGGTTTAATGATTTATAATAAAGTTAACTTACTTAGTTTATAAATTCCAACGAAATATCTGACTAAAATAATAAGATAGTAGGTATAATACTAAACAATTTAAATAGGTATTCATTTCGATATAAACATTTTTAGACAAGGAAATTATTTAGAGAAAATCATTTGTTATTATTTTTTTTACAATTAACTAAAATAATGAGAGTGTTACCGATTTTAAAATTCTTAGGTTTCTAATAGACGTTGTCACATTCTAGAAATTTAAAAAAGACAAGACCTAAAGAGACGGTTAATAGTTACATCTGGAAATTTCTATACATATTTTACTTTCTACCGTCTGTAAAAAGGAGTTAAACTTTCACAAAGAGCAGTTTTTCTTCATAAACTGCTCCAAGGCAATTCAAAACGCGACACCTGACAGACATTTTAAGAACTTCAACCTATAAAATATAAAGTAGGAAACGTCACTGTATAAGGTTTGAAATTTAACGAATTAAGAAGCTTATTCGTTGAGTTTGTTTAAAAATGTTATTAAGTACAGGAATAGATAAACATATTATGCTATAATATTATGCTATATGCTATTATGCTATAATATTGTTTATAAGTTTTGAAACCACTTTGATTTGAAATGGTGTGTAAAGTGGTTCTGTGGCCTCTAAATTTTATGGTTTTAATTGAAAACTTGGCTCCGACTCGAATTCTATTTCTTTTCCATAGAGGACATATTTTTTGGCAGTTTGAAAAATGCCGAATTCAAGGAATATTCCCTCAAAAATTGAAATTCGAATTGAGGCCGAACAAAGCCGCGCGGTTCACTGGCCAGTATGAAAAATAATCCCGATTTTGTCTTTCACAAACACTGACGGCTAAAGGAAAAAAACGTTTGAATTCATAGAGAACAAGTGTGATTCGTCTATTTGAAATAAATTGGTGTCTATGGTTAGAAATATTGCAACAACTGTCAAAGTGGAGGTGCAAAAGCTAAAATTGCAACGGCTTTGATTGTCATTTGTACCGAAGTTTGAAGTGTGACTGGATTTTAGGCGAAACGGGTGTGTTATTGTGACGCATTTCACGTTTATCGCCCTACACTTAACTAATATTTATAACAGCCAAACTTTAATTATTATATTTATTTAACACATTTATCTTAAAGAATACATTCACTTTTCTCTGACACGGCAGAACTTTAACTATTTTATTTATTAACACATTTATCATATAGAATACAATCATTTCTGTTTTAAGAGACGCTCCCGCTTTTTTTTTCCCGCGCTTCAAAACCGCGGTGACAAGTGAGTGAGCGAGACAAAACATTCAAATCATGACATTTGCCACAGACACAATATTTAGCAATTATAGGAGCATTATAATAATTACAACTATATTCATTTAGTGAAGACATAATATCCATTATTATATTAAGATACGAAAACAAATAGTAATTGCACAATTATTACATATTTACCTATTTCTATTTAAATAACAAGCCTTACTTTTTTTATTGTAAAGCGGGCAAACGAGCAGGAGGGGTACTTATATTAAAATACGAAAGTTGACACTGTTGAGTAGATTTTTATAAAGTCTGTAAGTCGATAAAACCAGACGCCTCTAGTTAACTATAAAAGCCATGAATTTGCAATTTTTTGGCAATCGATATACATATTTATTATGTAGTTCCGTGTCCCTTTAACTACAACAAAAGCGATTGCCGATGACGCAGCATTTTGTAAGACTCGCTTAAAACGACCTTTGACCCTTGAAAACTGAAACACTATTTTTATCATATTAATCGGGTTATAAGCTCACGTGGCACCACGTTTTTTCCCAAAAAAATCATGTTGCAATTTTGCAAACAAGTCATCTTGTTAGTTTTATTAACCATCTGATTTTGAAAAATAAGTAGTATTATAAAGATCAAACATTTTTTAAAACTTACGAAAATTAGATTTGGCATCTATTATCAAAGATATTTAACAAATACAAAGAGTTAAAGAGATGGAAACTTTGTATTCCATTCACTATACTTCTTAAAGGTTACTTCTGTTTATCTGAAATCTTGTTCAAAGTTGAGAACGAGAGCCGTTAAGAATTAGAAATAAAACAATGAAAAACTTTCCGCCTGGTGATTTAATTTGTAGTTCATTTTTTTCAAAGTTTTTGTCCGTTTTGTTCTCGAGTCCGTATTTCAATCGCCTATTAGTTTGAAACGATTAGGTTTTAAATGTAGTATTAGGTATTTATTTTAATCTTCATTTTTTATAATAAAAGTCTTGTAATGTATTATTTTCTTACTAATATAGTGAAGGCGAAGGTTTATGTGGATGTATGAAAGTATTTTTCGAAAACATTAAATAGGTAATGGTTTTAGCTTAAGTTTAACCTTAAACAGAAACTACGCAGGTTAAATCACGGGGCGTAATTAGTAATGTATTCCACGTAAACCTAAGTAGGTGACGCAACAATTATAGTACGCGTCTTTTATGTTTAGCGCTGGACGAGAATAGCTGCGCATTGGTAGAGTCGCGCTCTTAATTGATGTATTGATGCGAGAAAGACAACACGACTGGGACAACCAATCAACGCTCGCGCACCCGACGATTACGCGCCCCGCGCGCCGCGCCGTTTCCTCGATACCTTATTTTTGACTTCTGCGCAGGTTTCGTTCAGCGCTAAAGATTCGTGACGCGTACTATACTAGGAGTGAAAGTTGTCAGGAAGTAAATACTAACACTCCTATCGATGAACAAGCAAACCTAGTTTGAACTGATAACCTGTCACAATTTTCAAAATAAGTTTGGTATGTAATTAGACTAGACTTTGACTTCGACTTTGTTGACGAATTTGACTTTGAGTTAATTTTTTTTTGATACATTTGATGTTAATTGATTTGATTTAAGAGGTATAATATTTATTTGTTTCTACAATATATTATCAGTCTTTAAAAAGGATTCGAATGAGCAGCTTGTGTCAAAGTCAATGGCTTGACTGCATTAAAATAAAGGGCATTACTACAAAGTCTAATCTAAACTAAAGATGAGCAATTACGTAAAAGTATATTCATATAAAAGTTATGGTCTAACATTTCTAAGTCTCTTTTTGTTATAAAACATGTACAATCGATTTATAATTGTCCGTGTATTCATATTAAAAGGATTAACAATTGATTTATTAACGTATTAACGTATCCTTCGTTGTTATTAGATACCCCGCTGTTCTTTCGCTATTAATATTCATAATTACCTTCCATACTTCTAAGTAAAAAAAAAACAATTATATTCGTTCCATTTACAATAACCATATGCTTTGTATCAGTCGAGCTTTGTATTAAAATCAATTTCATATACAACTTCAAAGTGTCTATAAATAAGAAAGTTATTGTTGAAACAGTGACCCCGTTTAACATCAAACGTGCTCTCCCCGCGGGGTTCTCGAGTGGAATGACGAAAAAACGGACTTTTTTTGAATTTCGAACAGCTGCGCGGGCGCTTAATCTGTTTAATGTTTATGTTATCTGTGTAGTATCCTTTACAGTTGATTTGTTTCTATAATGCGTGTGAATTGATAAACGCGTCCAGAAAGATTATCGGGTAAATTATGTTATTTAACTTTTTAGGTGACGCCATGTTTTTTATCGCTTTGTTTTCTTTCCCACATAAATAAAGAAGACTCAATTTAATTATTTTTATTACATACATTTTTAGTTTAACTAAGTTTAGTAAGGAGTATGTTTTATGAGTTAAGTATGTTTTAAAAAATATACAGTCGTATCGGAAAGTCTGAAAGACATATAAAAAAGAATAACTTTCGCAGTTATAATATTAGTGGCGGTAAAACTGGTCGAAAGATATTACCTATTTAAATAATTAATGTTTATATGTCTAACAAAACAATAAATGTAGAAAAAACTGATATACGATTGAATTGAGAATCTCCACCTTTTAAGTGCTTCATTCACAAAGTTACTATTGCATATTTTGTTGTATTAGAATTATTTACGAAAAATCAATTTACGCAATGCTTAAAGACAATAATTTAAATAGCCCACATAAACGCTAACAGATAAATCAGACGCAGTATTTACATATAATTAAATCGTAAGGCGATTAAATGCTAACGAGGTGTCTTTTTGTATTAACGTTTGTTACAAACTTACAGGCGTATTGTTCGATGTTGTCAATAAACCAGTTAACATGTCTTAAGAGTAATAACTGTCAAATTGTCACTGGTTAATAAAAAGTGCCGGATATGTTGAAGTGTCTAGGAAGTAGATAGTAGATTAAAGTATATTAGTGTATTGTACTGGTTGTTTTTTGAACAATCCATACTAACGAACATCTGGTTTGCTTTTTTAATATTATAAATGCTGACTGTTAGGTGAAGTGGTGAGACACCTGCCTTCTGTGCCAAGGGTCTTGGGTTTGATCTTTAAACTGGAAAGAAACATAATAAATACCTAGTAATAAATAAAAACACTTTATTAGCAAAAACAAAGAACTACACATACAAGGAATTAAATATAGCCAATTGGCGGCCTTATCGGTAGGAAGCGATATCTTCCAGACCACCAGAAGTAGGCGATAAGAACAATTTATTTATAAATACCCACATTCAAGTTTTTCTAGGATCAGGGTTATAAAAGAAAAGTATGTTTACAGAACTTGTTTGTAGTTATCATATCACAAACTATTCTCACCGTCATCTAAATAACGAATAAATTACATAATATACAAACTTTTATTTTGTAATCACATACATATAAAGCATACCTATATCGTAATCCTTCTAATACTAACTAAAGTAGAGGATTATTACAAAAGCCCCCCTCAAATGCAAGAGAATTCAAAACAGCTATTCAAACAAATACAAATTTATTATCAAAGGTCGTCAATACGTTGCCTACATTGACATTATAATCCAACATCTTATTGTTGTACTGCAAACCGGATCGCTTGGGGTCAAGCTTTGTCCACCCACATTTTAATTTATAACCTCAATAGATTACAGTGACGCGAGCATGTTAACAGCGGGAGCGGGAAGGAAACGCTATGTGCTGAGTAGTTAAGCGACGTCGCGGTCTACGGTGGAGCGCGCTTGCCCAGAAACCTGTTCACCCGACACTTGAAGACCTCCGGATTGTATCCATCGGGAAAGACCCACTCTGGGAGCTCGTTCCACTCTCTTGCTGTGCGCAGAAGAAAAGTGGAAGCGAAGCGCTGCGTTCGGGTCTTAATAATTTAATTATTCCGGTATCTGGGGTGAAGCATTAATCCGTGAAAAAAAA
>DWAJ01003952.1:0-13797 GCA_018238005.1 Eurema mandarina
TAAGTGTCCAAGAAATGAAGAATTCATTTGAGAGCGCTTAGTAGCGCCGTTCCGATTGCTCCAAGATTCGTCTAGGTTCTTCGTAAAGCTCACTATCACTTTACGAAGGGCAGAACGAAACGACTGAATGACTCTACTAAAGACGACTTGATGACGATTTTACTTGACATTGGCAAAAAGCTAGACGCTAATGCCATAATATATAAGAATTAAGAAAGAAAGAACCTACTTAAAGTTGAGTCTCAAAGTTGAGCAACCCTTATTTATTAATATTACGACACTTCGTTACATTACGACGTAGTTTTACACTTGTAAATTTTCTCTTTAATTATTTATGTTTGTCTGTAAGATATCCTCCTAGCGATAAGGCTGCCATATGACAAAAATCGTTTTTGTATGTAAATTTCTTTTCTGAGATTAAAGTTTTTTTATTATTTTATTTATTTTTGCTTAGCGCACGACTCATCTTAACGACTATATCTCACGAATATTTCTTAACCCTAACTTTTAAAAATCCCCAATCAGCTTTTCAATAAAAATACCTTAATACGACTACGACTTGCATTTCCATATGTCTTATATAATGGGGCAAGTAGAACCGGTCTCAGAGGCCAGTCTACGTCACCAAGGTCACAAGGACCTGGCGCCTTATATGACAATTGTACACTGACATGTCGAGCAATGCCGTGACTAATTCATTCATACATATGTCTTGTTGTTCAATTACGATCACTAAAATAACTCACATATCCAAAGACAATATTGTAATACTTTCTCTTTGTTTATCTATACCATAAAAAAGTGAAAAAATATTAAATGAACAGGCCCCAAACTACTGGACAAATTCTTATATAGCTCGGAACAGATATTTTCTTTAAAAAGTCTCTCCTGCTATTACATCCATAAATGCGGGTAAAACCGGGAGGCGCTGCTAGTATTATATATATTAACACTGCGAGTCAACTAATAAAAATAATTTGATCATATGAAAAAAGCATATACATATACGGTTGAATCGTGAAACCTCAACCTCCTTTTAAATCGTTTAGCAAACATTACCTGTTGACAACGAGACAGACGTCCATCTTACCACGCTATAAACAAAATGCGATGCAGAATCACCTGCTTACCTGCAAAAGGAAACACATCATTAATATGCATAATTATAAACATCAAAACGCTAAAGAAATACATTGAACGTAAAGATTAAGTTTTATTTTTAGCTTTAAAGACTTTTGACTGATTTTTTTGCGATATATATAATTGTATAAGTAGTAATTACCTAGGTAATACATCTTTAATTTACCTATAGGCATGATTATAAGTTATAAAATAAATCAATATATAAGCTATTCACTTTTTCCTGTTAGCGTCTTTATTATACTACGGAAATTCTACATATCTAGATAATGTTTTTTCCTTACGAGTTTACGACTTCGTTCACGCAAAAAAAGAGCGACTATCAGAGTTTGTTGCCGGTTCTTCTCTGTAGAAACTGCTTTCCGAACCGGTGGTAAATGTTTTGTAATACCATGACGATTCAAAAGTGTTACTTTATGTAGCCTCATTGAATAAAGATACTTTTGACTTTGACTTTTGGCTGTACCTATCCTATCCGTAACCTATACCCTAAGCCTTCCCTTTTTTCTGTGCTTCAGAACCATCTTCGTACAACGAGGAATATTCTAAACAAATAATTATGAAAACCCGTTCACCTGTTACCGAACTATGCACCAAGCGACACATTTGGCCATTCATTTTAATATTATAATAATCTATATTAATATCGAAAAATTCAAAACACTTAGAATAAAAACTCACTCTCTACGTTCTCACGCCACATTTGGTGCACTTAAATTTATCTTCCGTCGGGAATCAAACCCGCGTCTATTAAGGGCGATCGCTTTCAATTAATTACATTCTGTGTGGCTGTGACTTTGATATGCAACGCTTTTATCATTTATTTAAATATAAAATAACAATTTAAATTGTTACTAGCGACCCGCTCCGGCTTTGCTCTCATATTATATGCATGTATTATACATACAGGAATATATATTAAAAAAGAGCATCACAATCGGTTCCGCAGTTTTAAAGATTTAAGGATATAAGGACAGAGAAAGCGACTATGTTTTATACTATGTAGTGATTTAAAAGTACCACCACTATTTTAAAATGTTACGTAATCTTATTTTGATGCGTTATTATGTCAAATAAGTTATGTATTGTAAAGTTTATGAATCGTAAGTAAGCTTTCGACTTTAATTAAATGGATTGCATTAAAAATACTCTTCTAAAGTCTCTATCTATATCGACTAATATTTTATATATTTTTTAAATTTGCTCAACAGAAATCGTCACAGACTAGAAATAAATAAATATAAATATAAAAAATAAATGTAAATTAAACCCTCAAAACCTAATATTTTTCGTACATTTGCATTAACTTATCCGAGTATATCATAATAATTATTATTATACAAATAAGCACGGAACTCATACGCCGTCACCTCTGACCTATTCCGTCTGTATAATGAACTAAAACTCATCACTCGTGACGCAATATCGCACATGTTGTAAGTAAGTATGCGCGTATGTGTTCGCTTACAATAACAATAATTAATTTATTAGTTAACTAGACGCGCCCTGTGGTTTTATCCGCATAGTTTATGTTACCGGTATATGGAGTATTCTGTGTTAATTTACGGTCTAAACTACCAGCATGTCGAATTTCAGCTAATTCGATTCAGTAGTTCATGTTTAAATATACATAAATATTGAATATTGTCTTGTCCGTACTAATATAATAAATGCGAAAGTAACTCTGTTTGTATGTCTTTCCATCACGCTAAAACTTTAAATTAACCCCCAAAAGGTTGCGCGAGGGGTTGAAACTTTTTATAATTTTACGCTTTCACGGCCAAACCGCTGAACCGATTGTAATGAGGTTTGATACACAGATAAAACATACGCTACTTTTGATCTGGAAAAAAAGGATTATACCCCTTATAAGGGGTGGTCAAAGTTTACATGAAAGTCCACGCGGACGGAGTCGCGGGCAACATCTAGTTTAAAATATATGCGTTGAAAACTAATAAAATGTATATAATCAAATATATTTGTTTCTGAGCTGTATATTTCTTGTTATACATAGTATTACATATAAGCAATAATATCAATACTAACAATGCTCGATCTACAATAAAATATCAACACAGCGCTGGGAATATTGTGAATATTTGGTGTGACCTTATTTCGCGAAACGAAAATTGGATAGAGTTGATCCTTGGCTAGGACACATAATATATGACAATGTTGAGACTGGCATCAATATATTTACATCCAAGTCGTTTACGAAAATGTTAGTTCTGACTTCTTATTATAGTAAGTTTAACTTCATTCTTAGATATAAAAAAAACACTGTTATAAAAAATCTGTTACATATTGACATCCTACATACATATTCTGTTATTATCATAAAAAAATGATAGTAAAGACATTAAACTTAATCTCTATTTTATTCATTAAACAACTTATTAAATAACATTGTGCGTTCTTTCGTAAACTTTGATGGCAGATTATAATAACTAGCAATGGCACTTCGGATAAACCTCAGAATCACGTACCTACCTAAAATAATATTAAAATATTTAAAAAACAAGCTTTTGAAGCATTTTTGTAAGCTGTACTATAGGTAGGCATCTTCCAATATTTTCGTATTTATATATTTTTGTACTGTCATCCAAGTTACGTAGATATAAAAAGTTTCATTCAATCGGTCTATTGGAAGTGGTTCAAATCTTCCTTGCAAGATTTGTAAACATACATGATACATAATAAAGTGAAGTTAACTAAAAGCTTGTAATACAAGCTTTAATCGAATTGTAACTCGTACTCTATTGGTATTGTTATTTTTGGTAAAACAAAAATGTAATGGAAAAATTATTGTGAAATATAAATAAATTATTATTATTATTATTATTTATTAATAACTAGACGGTTACACACATCGACGTCCACAACAATTACCTGTGACGAAGAGCGAGGCGAGACGGGTGACGTGGGCGTCTTGCTAGCTGCTGGCTCAGTCCTCGCCTCCGCCAGCACCCTATGCTCATGCTTCGTCCCAACCACGGACCTTTTAACTTGCTCCATCCTCGCTTGAATCGCCTTCCTGGACATCACCTTCGTCTTCTCGTCTTTCGTTCCACCATCAGCCAGCTTCCTCATCAGACGAGCTGTGGCCGCCACTGAATGCTGTTGCGTATCGGAATTCGTTCGAGCTAAGCGAGTAGCTGGTCTCTGTACAGGGGCAGTACCGCCTGTGCTGCTTCGAGTTGTTTCGTTTCTATTGAAGGGGACCACGTCATGCTCTGTGTCGGAGTCGGCAGGTAGGTAGCCCCCGCCGCCGACTGCAGAGACGCCAGTACGTAGAAGATTCTCGTGTTCAGCGTATCTGACCCTTTCGTCTACTTCAACGTTGCCGTTCTGAGCTCTTTCTAAACCGCGTTCCATTTCACCAATTTGTCTCTCTAGCTTACGTAGAACGTCATCTGATGGTGGTACGGGGCCAATGTCATCAGGTTCGGGAGGTTGAAAGGATTTGAGATGGATGGGATGTGCCCGGTTCAGTTCGAGGCGTTTTGGGGCTATGCCCGTAGACGTCACCTCGTACTGGGCGCGTTGGGGTTGTGGAGTTCGCTCCAGCATGGCCAGAGACACCGGTGACGGTGGCGGGCCTCCGTTCACTGCTGTACTCTGTCCATCGGGCGCCGGCGACACCCTGGGAGCTCGGAAGCTCTTCCGCATAAAGTCCTCGCGAGTCAACTTTCTCTCCATATTGTCAATATATCATTCTAGCTATTTATAACACTTTAGTCCAAATCATGCATTCCGCACTTAAATGTCCAGTTTCTCACGCTACACGTACATACCTAAAGACGATTTTATATAATGATACAAGGTCGGCGATATCAAAATATGATTGTCTATCGGAAACGTGACCGGCAATCATTAGTTTGATATACTGACGATCGATACAAGGCAAAGCTGACAAAGTAAGATACACTTCAGTAAGTAACCAAGTTTGACGTCACTGAAGACCACTACATCAAAAATTCTAATGACGCACGAGCCTGTACTATTCCGATACCATTGTATATATCTAATCAATATCATTAATGATTCAACGAGAGTCCACTCAGCGTTGAGACGACGAGCAATTACTGAATGCTTGCAAATAAATAACGCAACACAACAACACCGAGCTACGTAATATTCCGCATCAGCGACAATATAATCAAATAGGAATAGGAAGGCAAAAAATATACAAAGAGTGAACTGGCGATTGGAGCGTAACGAGGTAATTCAATAAGAATCGACTCTCGGAAATCAAATGTTTGGAAAAAAAGAGCAGCCAGGATCATTCAACAAACAACCGTTAGCTAAATCATTAAAAGCAACACAACTGTTTAAATTCAACTAACGCAGAAGTCAAATATCGTACAAAATAAAGGCAGTTTAAACATTTAGCTACTTATAGAAAAAAAAATTTAAAGTAATAATTACCAACAAAATGAACTACATTACATCCCAAAGATTACATATGAACACGTTAAAAGATTCGACAATTTCTTTGTGAAAAATACTACATATTGTATTGTTTACCAACGACCTTGGCATTAGCGTACAGTATAAACAGTACGTGAATGAATTCAAAAATTCCTTCTACAAGTTCTATTCCCGTACAAATCTACTCAAGCGCCTTCTTCGACTTGGTATGATCAACGTCCACTCAGAACGATCAAGTCTCGACGAAGCCGCGTGGAAGGATCTGAAAAGAGACACGAAACAGTTAATAGAGAAGAAACATATAACCCTGTTCCCGTTGCACAAAAAGCCGCACCGCACCTGTAACGAACCAGCACCAACGTACAGATAGACACGGACACAAAGCGACACACAACATAGTTACGACGCACGACTGACATGTACATAGGTAACAATTGAACAAACACTACACTTGATTGTTGGTTCATTTATTTTGGCCAACTGTTTTAGAGGCAGTCGGTATTATCACATTTATAGTCTTACTTTTACGTATATTTACTTGGAAAGAACATATTTATTGACTATACGTTTTACCTTTAAATTTATTATTATTTAAATAAGGAAAAAAATATTCTACCAAATGAACGTTTAACGATTGAAATTTTAATCATATTAAAGTAATCCTTCTAAGAACAATATCTTTGGGTATCGAAGTAAATTTAGCCCGAACAAGGTTATCATTTGACTAAAATAGATAATACGCGTGATAGTGTGTGATATTAATAATCTCGCGATAAGGTGCGTTAGCTAATGTCATTCGATTAATTTAATAGAGCTGGTGTTATCCTTTATATGACAAAGTTAATACGCCATAAATTGATTTTCCACTAACACCAAATAAAACATATATCTATTTGTATACACCACATATATTACATACTTCTTTTACAACTTCTTAGAGGTTCTTATTTCTAATGAATAGCCTAGTACTGATGAAGGTAGAGCTTCGAATAAAGAAACTTTTACTTTAAATATTCGACATTCTAAATACATTTTAAGTCACAAAAGTCGTAAATTCTTTGAAACAGGTTGTTAATAAGAAGGGACACGACAGGTGGTAAACGTAGAGTGGAGCGTCGTCAAAATTATCAACAATTTGATACTCAAGTAGATAGGATTTGTTTCTACAAAGAATCATACAATGTTATTTTATTATAGTTATTATTTTTTTTTATTCTATGAAGTGGTGAGACGAGCTGGACGCCCTCCTGATGGTAATGAAATGAGAAATGCCAGCCCATAGCCAATGTAGTGCTACCTAAAACTTTGCTCCGGGCAGGGGTGCACTACATCGTCGCTCCCCACTTTGAGTCATAAGATGTTAAGACTCATCAGCCTTGTAATCTCGCCGGCTACAGTGCCCTTCAGACAGGAGCAGTGACATTTACACATCCCTGTCCAGGCGGTTGAATCTATGGGGGTACCCATTTAGGTCCATTTCTGGATCAAAGGAAACGCAATGACATCTCTGATGAGATGCCATTACTTGACGCCGGACGGTAGGAGGGTGGTAACACTACTACTACCTTTAGACTAACGGCATGGCTCTAGCCCTTCATATATACGACCGATATTTCTAGATATATATACCAGACAAGTATATACTAAAAATGATGGAACTAGTTACGTATTTCATTGCTAAAAATAAACTTCCAAAGGAAGCAAATGATACAAAGTACACGTATTAAATCTTAATACACTTACGACCAAATAGTCATACGCAAATCAAATTTAAGCAACCCTTAAATCTAGTAATTTTTATGATTAAAGACAATCTTGTATGATTGATGAACTGTAGAAACAGAGCCATTTGAGTCGTACTTAAATTTGAATAGCGTTTTAGTATTCCAGCATTAATCTATGATCACGAACTACATAGTTAAGCACTATAGGGGATTGTCGATCAATGAAACCCAACAACATACGCACACTCGTAATAAAGTAAACACACTTCGCACTGTCAAAAATATATTCCCGATCGACGGCAACGACAACAAACCGTCCGTCAAATCTAAATATAAATCCCTCACGTGTTTCAATATTTTTGGATCGCGTTAATTTTCCTCTGTAGTTATATTTATAACTTTATAGTTCCACCGTTTTGTTACAATTCGCGTGACTGCGCTCGGAAACCGTCAAATTACATAAATACATATATTTTCTAATCCCGCAAGGTCAGTGGGTCGTTCGTGTTTTTTCCGTTTCGACTCTTATTAAACTAATGTCAAGGTTTCCCGTGAACAATATTACCCTACCATAGTAACCTAACATACTTACCTTTGGAAGATTGATAACTTCAAAACTCAGATGGAGTGACTTAAGAGGAAGGTTTATGTGTATAATACACTAGCTAACTACATTTTTTCCGCGGTTTTACTCTCGTTATTCCCGTTCCCGTGAGAATTTCGGCAATTCCTTTCTTAGTGCACCTTTACGTTACGTCCCTTTCAAATTTCAAGTGCCTACGTTTAGCCGTTTAGGCTGTGCATTGATATGTCAGTCGGTCAGTCAGTTTCTCCTTTTATATTATTAGAAGATAAATGCGTGTTAAGCCGCGGTAGGAAGTATTAGATACACAGTTTACCATGGGCACAACAACGCTTCCAGCTAAACAAAAATATGTCAAAAGCAAACAACTTCGTACCGTAAGTACTATACAGTCGAGTGAAACAATAAGCCCGGCCGAAACAACTGCAATAACCTCCCGTCTCGTATTCCACTTGAAGTAGCCAATTGTAATTCTAGCTTTCCTCTACCGAACGCGCATCGTTCAAACAATTATAATCCTTATTATTATAAAGATAAGATAACATTTCCGAATAGCGTAATAACGGACCGCAAGTATCCGCCGAACGTCTGGTGTCTTGTGACTTGCAAACTTACAGAAAAAATTCGTAAATCGCAAACGGATTTAGACCCAAAAATAACACGCTTAGATTCGCTTTTCGGTTTCCACGTCGATAACTCGATGACATTAAGAATTAGCTGGCAGGTGAATATGTACATAGCGATGTTTGAATCTTTTCAAATATTGACACAAATGTTCAAACGTGTTACCGCTAAGCAGATTTGAGGTGTCGAATTGTGTTAAATTCTCTTGTATCTGTAGAGGCGAGGTGAGCCGCTTTCAAATTCATAGTTACTGAACGTATCGCTATGAGTGGGCCATTTGAGTACTTTGTTAGAAATATATAATTTTGGTAATTTTAAGCGAGACTCTAACTCTTATTTAGAACTTATAATCTTCATTTATATTAGAGGACAAAATAGATTGTTAATACGTTTGTTAGCTTACATATAGACTAGATATTATATCCTATGCCTGGGAGCCTATGGGTTCATAGGCTTATATGTATTTAATCTTACTCAAATAAAGAAGTATTATTATTATTATTTATTATTATATAGATTTAGAAACTACCGACTAGACCGAGTTGAAAAAAACCCTCTCACAAGCAGGAAAACACATTCGGCGATTATTTAACACAAAATGTATCAGTCATTATTATACGTTAATCTAGTTTCTAATTTACATGTAAATTGCCAATGCCAATTATCAGCCTTGTCCTTTTAGTAGTATTTGCGCGAAAGACCAACAAACATACCTACTATACCTATATCTATAGCATTATATCGCTATATAACAAAATAAAGAAGTTTATATTTTAATGTTTTTAATGAACATGTATATTTAATATTACAAAACGTTTAATATTGACTGATCACTCTTGTAAATCGCCTACGCGAATTAGTGCGCCGTAAATGGGACATTTAAGTGCCATTTACAGCGACGCATATATTATGATTATGATGAGAAAAAAATGAGAAGAAACTGTTTTTTAAGCTTGAAGAATCATTAAAATATTCAAATTAATATTCACGCTTGATAATATGATCATCATGTTGAAACAAAAGAACTGCAAAAATATTCACGTTTTACTTATACTTAACTAGCGACCAGTCGAACCGATTATCTTGCGGTTCTTAATAGATAGAATGATTCAAGAGGAAGGTTTATATGTATAATACATGTTTAATATATGCGAGCGAAGCCGGAGCGCGTCGCTAGTAAAAATATAAAATACAAATGTATTTTTCCAGCTTCGGGGATCGGTTCTCGCTCGATCGATCGAAGCTCGGTTAGAGGGTCGATGTTTGTATGTTTGTCTGTGGTATTGGAGGCACGTGTCGCTGATTGCCACAACCAAATGTAGACTTTTAAACTTATTTTATCTACACACAACTAGACATTAGCAAAATTCTGGTAACGCAACACTGCTATTTGAAGAAGATGGAGCTCAGATAGAATTATAGATCGAGCTATAACAATTACCTTAAAAAAAATAAAACCGACTTCATGACAATACCTATTCAACAAAAAAATAATCGTTCAAATAGGTTCATAATCGGCGGAGGTATTGCGTATAAAAAAACTTCATCCCCAATTTTCCACCCCTGGGGGTTGTTTTTTTTAATATTAAATTTAAATAGGACCACCGTTGAGTTATAACCTATACGCCGAAAAAAGATTTGTTCAAATCGGTTCATAATTGGCGGAGTTGTCGCGTAAGAAACATAAAAAAAAACATACGGGTCGAATTGAGAACCTTCTCCTTTTTGAAGTCGGTTGAAATGCGTCTTGAACCATTCATTATTATTATTTGGCTATGAAGAAGGTATTTGGTTGCGCCGAAGCAAATCTCAGGTCTTTTTGTGGCAGCTCAAAACCTGTTTTGCTCGTACTTTTTTTTCGATAAAAAAGTCTCGTCTCGAGTTACGGGGAGGTTGTTTTGCGAACGATAAACGATAAAAAACGGTTTGCAAGACAATTGCGATTTTTTAAATGCGAACTCGAGATAAGTACCGAGTATTTAATGTCCAAAGGTAAGTGGATAAATAACATACTTAAAATTAAACCTACATAAACATTTCTCTATACTAATATTGTAAATACGATGTATGTCATTTCTGAACTTAATGAGCCAATTTTGATAATCCATTTTCTGATAGAAAGCAATTTTTCGTGATTATCACAAAAAAGTTGCTCTTTAGAAACTGCTTCTCGAACAGGATACGAATTATTGTTGTAATACCATGACGATTCAAATGTTTTACTATATATATAAGTCTATTTGAATAAAGATATATTATTTAACTTTGACAAACATCATTTTACACTGATAGAACTGCTGACTCCACAGCTAGGAGGTAGTTACTCAATCTATATAACTTAATACATATTTAAATTTATCGCACAATATAATAAATATGTCCATATAATTGCCACAGTAGTGTTATAGATCAATAAATGGCATCTCAATGACATCGTAGGCGTGCAAACTCGCCGATTTGATCAAACGTTCAATTCAGTAAAGTTATATAATGTGCTACCAGAGACCATAAGAAAAGAGAAAAAAATCCATTTATTCGTAAATAAATTAAAAAATATGTTATTAAAAAAGGCGTACTATAGTGTCGATGAATATTTAAGAGATAAATCGTTAAAACAGAAAAAATAAAGTTTTAAGAATTTAAATTATAATATCAATGCCAATGTTATATTTATGATTAAAATACATAGTGTTTGTTATAATAAAGTTTTTAGGTTAGTATATTTTTAGAATAAGTTGTATTGTTATAAGATACTGAATTTATAAGCCCTCTCCACATTTATATATTATGCTTGCTGTGCCCGACGGGGTCCACGATTGTTACATACCTCTTACAATGTTTTACCACCTAAGTCTACATTGTGGAATGGAATTAATAAAGAAATTAAATTGAAATTGAAATTCAACTAGGATACGTATAGGAACACTTAGGTATCGTCATTGTATTACCAAATAATAATTTACCACCGGTTCTAAAATAAAATTTTACAGAGACGAACCGGCAAGAAACTTTGATGGTTTCTGTTTTCAACCGACTTCAAAAAAAGGAGGAGGCTCTCAATTCGACCCGTATGTTTTTTTTCTATGTTTGTTACGCGATAACTCCGCCAATTATGAACCGATTTGAACAAATCTTTTTTTATTTTTTTTTTAAAGTTAATTATGAAATATTGATAGTACGAATCATTATAATATTTATAGGTAATCAGCAATATACCAAGGTTTTTATTCATTGCTCGATCTCTTTATGGTGATCTATGGTATGGCAATCTATGGTATACGACATTAGGACTATATTATGTCTATAAGTTAAGTTAATTGTACATGATAATATGTAGGAGCTATTCTATATATCTTAAGTTATAGACTATATTATTGACCTCTCTAAATTAGTCTTGTCCATAAATAATAAAAAAACTAATTTAATTATAAATAACTAAAAATTGCATTTAATTTAATTACGTTTAAATTTACGTAAAATATGAAGCTCTCTAAAAAAGAAGCCATTTTATATACCACGTCCAATACAGATTTTCCAATACGCAACAACAAAAACAAACAATAAATCTAATTTTCAACAAACAAGTCGTCAAAGTAGACGGCACCTGATTCAGCCCATCAAAGCTAACCGCTCGGAAAACGTCTGCTTCACCCCTTTTTTATTTAATACTAAAGTTTCCTACGTCTGTGAATTTGCTATGAAATGCGATGTTAGATGACCCATAACCATGATGACTCTTTATCTACTTATATGATACACTAGCTGTGCCCGCGACTTGGCCCGCGTAGAAAAGTGACTTTGGACAGCATTTTTGAAAATGCCTAACCCGCGCAAACAAACGTTCAGCGAGTTAAACGTGATTCTTTAAATTGCCATAACTTTTTTATTTATCAACCGATTTACTTGAATTAAACGCTAAATGTTAAGTGAAGCTTACCACAATATATCATTGAAAACTAGATAGGATAAGCCGTTTCTGAGATTAGCGTGCACAAACAAACAGACAAACAGACAAAAATCATTGTTTTGGGTTCTATTGCGTTAATAAAGGTCTCCTATAATGTTTTTTCTCATATATCTTCTATGTACAGACAGCGACTCGTTATATTTTTGTTATATGTATAGATGTATGTATGTATGGATGTTCGTTATTCTTTCACGCAAAAACGGCTGGACGGATCTTGTTGAAATTTGGTACGAAGATAGGTGATACTCTGGATTAACACATAGGATACTTTATATCCCGGTATTGCCCGCCCGGAAAAGCCGCGGAGCACAGCTAGTATGTAAATAAATTATGTTGCTGAAAATATTTTAAATGTGTTTTTGTAACTATAAACATTCTATGCCCGTGTGCGCTTAAAGTCTAGCATTGTGTTAAATTGTATATTTATCTTGAAAGAAGCGACTGTTTTTGATTTCTATTAAATTATTATTTTTCCTAGAAGTGATCGTGTTTTACTGATAACGTCACCAGTAAAAATTATGGCTTTGCTTTATTTTATTAGTACAATAAAGTGTTTAAAACCAAATGAATAAATCGTGTCCCAATTCATTATTACTAGCTGAGTTGGTATCAAATGAATACATATAAATTTATATGATGATTCAAAAGTGTTACTTTATGTAGCCTAATTGAATAAAGATACTTTTGACTTTGACTTTGACTTTGACATCAATAAATAAACTATAAGAGGTGCTGTTTATTGTTGCAGGTACCTATGTCTCAGTGGTTGCGTGGAGCGCGCCGAGTGGGCGGGCGAGGCGCGCGAGGGCATTCAAACCCTGATCACTATATGTGCGGATCTGTGCCACCCCTGTGTGGTTGATATTGTGAGTGAGAACGCTGTTAATTAGAGAGAGATGTAGTATGTTATCAATGTAAATATAAATGTGATACAAGTAAACGTGCTTTAAAATGATTGCTGGTTTGTGACGTCACAAGTTGACGTCTTTAAAAATTTTTTTGTAAATTTTATTTTATCCTATGGAATATGGATTAATACCATGACGATTCAAGTGTTACTATATGTAGATTAGTTGAAAAAAGATGCGTTTAACTTTGAGTTTGACTTATTGAATGATGTGTTATATTTGTATTTTTCTGAGGTCTAGGTGTTGCTATGTATTGTATGTATACATGTATTTACAAAAGAAAAGTATGTACATGTAATTTATTCCGTTATCTAGTTGCCATAACACAAGCTTCGGCTTAGCTCGGAACTAGATGGCGCTGTGTATAAATGTCCCGAAAATATTTATTTATTTATTTATAAAGGGCAACGATCGCGCGAC
>DWAJ01003953.1:0-13796 GCA_018238005.1 Eurema mandarina
GGCGAGTAGGTGGGGCGCATGCGCGTGAACTCGCCCGCGAAGTTGCTCGTGTCGGCCGCGTGCGACAGCGCCGGCACGAACGGCGCCGCCACCTCGCGCCGCGCCACCGCCTCCCAGTCCAGGCTCTGGAATAATAGTGTATCGAGTTGATGAGGCAAATGAAACTAAACCCTCCTCCTTCTGAAGTAGCGTTCGAGTTGATCCGGAAGAGCCGGAGTGGAAAAATAAGTTGGTAATCTTTATATACATATAATAAAAACGTAACGAGTCGCTGTCTGTACATGGAAGATGTATGAGAAAAAATATTATAGGAGACCTTTATATTTAGTAAAATGTTGTGTCTTTGTTAAATTGTAAGGGGTAATCTCGGACCACATTATTGCCGAGTCTCGTAGGTAATTAAGTTAGGATAATAAAAAAGGATTGTTGACGTAACGCCCAACAAAGTGGACACGGGTCTAGCTGACCCGTGTCCACTTTGTTGTCACAAAAAAAACGTTTTGTTCGAGACAGCGAAGTCAAGTCAAAGTCTAAGCAAGAAAAACTTGTTTGCAAAACTTCGCAAAACCAATGATCTAGAATTTTAGAAATTTTAAATTTCGCTTCGTTATGGCTCTATAATAATATTTAAAGAGATAAATTTCAAATCTGAACATTTGCTAAAACATCTTTAAATTCGTGACGTTTCCAAAAGATAAAAATTAAATTATAGGTATTCGTGCAAAATGTCAAATAAAATAAAAGAGCATATTTGTATTTAATTATTGTATCAATAGTTTTAACAACGAACGTATTTTCCTCCCGTTTAAAATCCCTCCAGCTTTAAAATCTAGCTCACCTTAAAGAATGCATGTCTCTTCAGTTCCACTGCGTCCTCTTCGCCACCTCCCAGACGCCGTCTCGGGTCTTTGACTAATAACCTGGAAAAAACATACAAAATTAAGATAATTTGACTACCGATTTGTGAAGTGATGAGACGACCGCCAGCTTAAGTATATAGTTACATTTTCAACTTGATAGGGTCTGGGTATTGCTATGTATGTATGTATTTGTACAAAAGTATAATTGCTTTAACACACACTGATTATTATCTGACTAGATGGCGCTGTGAATTTATATATACTTCGCGTCCTTAAGAATTATTATTATTATCTGCTTCTTTTTCAATTAAATCTAAATCCTCCTTCCTCATTCCTAATGCCTCCTTATTATTATTCATCACATGACTTTGGTTAACAACAATTATATTAAACCTCCTGTCTTGATATATGGTTATATACAGCAAACTCTTCCCTTCTTCCAACCAGGTAGTTATCAAGTCTGAAGTAGCCATGCTGGTAGGCTGAATTGGGCCAAAGAGAAAACCAGCCTCAAGTAAAGACATTTCATCGGAGCCGTCATTTCTTTTCGTTTGGTACGTGGGAGCATGGGGGCCCAGCCTTCCCTTTTCTATTATTCTATCCTCATTCCCTTTAGCCATCATTTTCCTATTTTAACAGTGAGGCATTTAGCTAAGGAACTGTTCACCGACCTAGAGTTTCGAACCACCTGCTCAGTCATCCACAATCATTACCTAAAGACAATCAGCACTTACTTCTTGATAAAGTCCTGCACTTCGGGGCTGACGTCGTTTGGGACCGGATAGCTGCACCGCACTATTCTTTTCGTGATCTCTTGCTGTGTGTTCTTCTCTCCTTCCACAGTGAAGGGAGACGCACCCGTGAGCAATTCGTATGTGAGCACACCTACCGACCACCAGTCGACAGCCTGGAAAGAAGAGAATGTAGCTTTATTACCAAGTTTCGTCAAGAACAACTTGTTCTGGTATATCTTCTGCTAGCGGTCTGTCCCGGCTTCGCACGGATAGACATAAATAGGTAATATTAAAGTTATATATATAGTCTATGTTAGTCAATCATAATGTGGCTTTGTAATGAAAAAAGAATTATTAAAATCGGTCCAGTACTTTTTTGAGTTTATTCGTTACATAGAAAAATACAAATCTTTTCTCCTTATAATACATATTATTTTTAGTGCAGATTAGTGATAGAAGTGTTAGATAATATAAAAAATGAATATCCCAAATGTGTTAACAACGTAAATCAGCTGAAATTAAAATTCTTTTTATTTAGACTATATCTTGAACTTTGAGGATGGTTTTTCATCAAAGAAAAAGTCGAGACAGGTAGTATTGCTCTTATAAATTAATTATTTAAACTTTCTTTACATAAAAATTAAAAGAATTTTGATCCACACGTTATATTCTGAGGACACTTATATGTGAGTTTTGAAAGTACTGATAAATGAAAAAAATACGTAAAAAAAATCTAAATACTGCTCATGGCAACGCGTTAATTACAAATTTATTAAAATATCTAACACCGTTTGTACAATTAAATATTAATATCTTACTCCTTGGCGAGTGTTGAGCGAAAACCAACCGTAAAATGTATAAAATAGAATCCAATATATATTTAACTTTCGTATTAACCCTGAATTTGATAGCTACGAGGCTATTGCCTATGGAAGGTTGAATAAGTACATACTACATTATACTTTAATCCCTTTGTATATTTATTTATATTTTTATTTAAACAATATATTCCTTAGAAGACCAATATTAATAGCTGACAATCTTTTGAAGCCCAAACTCATCTCGTTCAGGTAACCAAGGAAAGTATTTTTTTATGGAAAGTTGGTCAAATTCAATCAGCACACATAACATATATAAATATAATATCTTGAACTTTCGCATCTCAAAAAAAATCGTAAAAAACCTAATCACAAAATATACTTATATATAACGAGTAATTATCCTTTTCGGATTTTATATAGCCTATGACACTCGGCAATAATGTGGCTTTCTATTGGTGAAAGAATTTTTAGAATCGGTTCAGTAGATCCCGAGATTACCCCTTCCATTTTAAGAAACACACAAACATTTCTTCTTTATAATATTAGAATAGATAGTATAGATAAAGAGCTAATTTAAAACTGCTTTGCATAGAGAAAAAATATAGGTATAAAACGTATACAAAAGACATCACCGTTTCAGTGCTATTGTCCTAGTAACATTATACTAAAGTACCTGGTACTTCAATACAAAAAAACTATGTATAAATTTATCCCGAAGGGGTTTCTCTATAATAGTACCCTACCATAGTACTTTACAGAGACAGAAACCATCAAATGTAAACAAAAATAGGTTAACCGATTATAATAATTTCTACGAGTACAAAATCAAATATTTCATACGAATCCACGTTCACATAGCAAACGATAATCACTCCTATCTCCCTTAGAGACAAAGTCGAAAATAGCTTAATTAAAAAGAACTATTTTATAAAACCAATTTAAAAACAGCTCTATCAACACACAGTAAAGTTTACAGTCGCATTTTTAACTTCGAAACAGAAGTTCGAGAATCGTCTCTATATCAATGTAGGAAGGTTCACATTCGCTCGGTTTCGTAATAACCAGGTCAACCGTTATGAGAAATTTTTGGCAAGTTTTGCGGCGTAGTAACAAGCCGTTTTGCGGATTCTTAAACGGTAATATTTATTATATTGTGTACTATTTATGATGGTATTTAACTCTTCTTTTGATATATTCGTAATTTGGGTAGGATCGGATACTTAGTATTTTTTTTGTTTATGTAAAGAAAATAATACGCTAGGAAGACTCTATAAGTGGCGTATAGCTGTGTCATACAATTTAATTTAATTAAATATCGCAAATAAAAAATCGGTCCATTACTTTTCACGTGAAAACTTAACCAACATCCCTAATTTCACATTATCTATGTAATAGATAAAAAATATATAATACTTGCAAATAAAACGAAAGACTTCAGAAATAAAAAAAACAGAAAAGTTAAACCTATTCTTAGACATTGAAGATTTTTTACAATACATTACATACATACTAGGCTTCATTTCCTTTAAACGGTATAAGGAAAAAGAGCATTTTATGTAAATTATCTTTGCAATAATACCGCAATATTTATTTATATAGCTACATATATATTTTATAAAACTAATCCAATCAGAAATAATATCTAATGCAATTAATTGCTTAAAAGGTCAACGAGGTTTTTGTAAGTTTAATGCCACGTTAAAAAAATCAAAAGGGCATCTTATAGATGTATTAATTCGACTTTTAATAAATCATTAAAATATTTTCTTTCCTGAAAACATACATTAGTATTATACATGCAAAAGTTTTTGAATATGTATAGTAGTATGGATGTTTGTTTGGTCTTTCACGCTAAAACTCCTCAATAGATTTGGCTGTTAACATGCAGGTAGATTAGACATTATTGATATATGTTTATTGAGGTAATATATAATCAAGTATTGTCTGTAATACAATAGACTAGCGCACCGCAGTTTAATAAATAAATAAAATAAAAATAAATATTTTCAGGACATTTATACACAGTGCCATCTAGTTCCAAGCTAAGCAGAAAGCTTGTGATATGGCAGTTGCCATATCTAGTTAGATAACGGAATCAATTACATACAGTACACACTTTTTTTTGTTAATACATACAAACAATACATAGCAACACCTAGAACCCAGAAAAATAGAAATATAAATTACAAATATTCTTTTAAAATATTATTTTCCCGATGTGGGGATCGAACCCACGACCCTTCGCGCAGAAAGCAGTTGTGCTACCACAATATATTCGACCTATAACCCTTAACTATACATATTTCTGGGAGCAATTTTCAAACAATCGCAGCGACTGACTCGAGTGACATTGGTCGTTCGCTAATTTATCGCCGATCCAAGGTTGCCTGTCTTTGCATACCTCCTTACCGTCTGTAACCGATTCACGGCGGTTTTTATGCGCTGTAGTTAAGTATTAAAGAAGAAATGACTGAATTACTTTTTTAATTAATAATGTATTACTAAACTTGAGACAAAAATAACTTGACAGAAAACTCCATGTATAAGCAAAAGTAATAAATAATTTCCGTATTTAAATCTATACTAATATATAAAGCTGAAGAGTTTGTTTGTTTGTTTGAACACGCTAATTTCAGGAACTACTGGTTCGAATTGAAAAATTCTTTTTTTATTGAATAGACAATTTATCGAGGATTTTAGGCTACATAACATCACGCTACGACTAATAGGAGCGAAGATATAATGGAAAAAGTAATCGACGGGTGCGAAGTCGCGAGCAACGGCTAGTATTATAATATGTATCTATAACTAGTCGCGTCCCGTAGTTTTACCGCATGTATAAACACACATAAACATTCCACTTGAATCTATCTGATAAAGAAAACCACATGAAAATCGGTTGCGCAGTTTTAAAGACTTAAGCATACAAAGGAACAAACAGTATAAAGCGATTTTCTTTATACTACTAATTTGTTTGGTAAGAAACTGATACTCAAATAAAAAATAGTTTTAGATTCAACAATAACATATCAACTTTACAAAGCTTTTGAAATATTAAATATATCGGAATTTTAAGGGGGACTCCAAGCATTCAGACCGTCTTAAAACAGGGTTGGTCGCTTACTATCAAGCGAAATTGTTCAGTTGCCATAACATAAAATAAATTATAGTATGTATTTTTAATACAATTTATCGCCTATCAAGCTTGTCCGATGAATACCCTTGTTAGCCATATTTTTATATGGTTTTCAACCAACTCTTACCGGTTACATGACGATGTATGAAATGATAAGGGAATTGTTGAAATTCCTGAATGACACAATTTATTATTGTTAATATTATAAACAGGGACGTTATCGATACGGATATAGGAATGATTAATATAATGAATACGGCAACATACGGATAAGAAATTATTTCTGATTATCCGTTAGTTTCGGATAATTTCGCTTACGGATATTAAAATTTTAAGGAATTTCAAAAGTAAAATACAAATAGCGAATATAATAGTTTTATTTATATGTCACCATTTGGTAGGAATTACAATCAGCTATATAAATGAATAATTATAAATAAATATTGAGTGTTATCTTAACTACCTAAAATAAAAATGCCGCCCCTATACGATATTATCCGAAACTTTTATTTCGGATTCCGTTACAGTTACGGATATTTTTTTTATATCGGATATCCGAAAGTTTCGGTTACGGTAACGACGCTCCTTTACATCCCTAGTAGTTATCAGTGCACGTGTTTATAAGACTCATTTATAACTAAATTTATTATATTTAAATAAACACGAAAAGTCTATTCAAAGAAGAAGTATACTATGCTAGAAGGAATACTTCTGAAGTTTGTTTTTGGGCGGACCTAATTTATATCGTTAAAAAAATATACATTCAAGTTTAACGGAATAATTATTCTAGTGCAAGACTGACTTTTTTAAATTTTACTTATTGGCTGGCACTATTAGTGATAAGGCGCCAATTTACTTGAGCGGAGTTTCTCGTAATGTTAGTTATTTGTATTTTTCTGTGTATTGAATAAATTAAATGTATTTCCTAGTGAGTGTTTTCAGTATTTTTTTGCATTCTTCAATTGGAGCTCTTATGTCTGTATAAAATTTAGAAGACCAATCAGTCAGTCAGGTCACTGACATGACATGATGTCAATAATGTGATGATGACATGTATGTCAACACACACACACACACAAAACACACACACACACGCACGCCCCCATATGTCCCAAATTGATATCAAGAACATAGATATTGCAAGGCCAAATCAACTTAAGTTATAATGGGGCTGCCTAGTAGAGTGTCGAAATACAGACCCAGGATTAGTTTAGCCTCCAGTTCACCCAAAGATAGCAAATATCCTTAACTTTTGTCTACCAAATTGTAAATAAACATTATTATTATTGTAGAAATAAGAGACTATAATAAAATAATACTTCAGAGCACTTAACATAGCGGCTGCCTGTCCCACGCTAAGTAGAGCTTGTGTTATGACAACTAGATATCGGATAATTTAAATATGTATACATATTTTCAATTATTGGTCTATGTAGACCAATACAACAGAAAAATATTACGTAGCTATATATTTTTTTCGAATTAAATTAAATATGAAATTTACTTGCCATGAATAATATGTTATGCCTGTTGCGTTCCTTAAAAATGTATGCAATTTTAACAAAGAGCTTGTTATAATTTTCGTCATTATAGGCACTGTGAAAAGGGGTCAAATCATTATATGTAGTATAACACAAAGTCGCTTTCTTCTGACTGTCCTTATAAATAGCTTAAATATTTAAAAGTACACAACCGATTTTCATTCTTTTTTTTATTAAGAGGAATAAAGAGCTAATCAAGAGGAAAGTTTATGTGTATATTACATGCTAAAATGTGAGTAAAGTATATAATATTAGTACATTGTATATACACTTTAAACTTAAACATTATTTCATTGTCATAAAATCTAAAATAGATTTTTGAGTATATCACCTAAGGTAACTAAAATTTGTTCCTAAAATTGGTCTCTACGATGGATCAGATCAGCTAGAAAGCTGTTGTTTGTCAATATCAGTAGTCATACCTGTGCAATGTGCATAAAGGAAGGCTTTCCCCTAAACCAAAAGGAGGAATCACGAACAGCAAATTCGAACAAGTCACTGACCACTCCCAATAGTTCAATGTCAACATGTTGAGGCAGTCGGCGCATTTGTAGCCATCGCTATACACCTACAATAGACATAAATTGTATAGAAAAATACTATTTCTTATCAATGACAAATCGACAAATAATTACCTATTGATTATATGTAACTATTTTATTTAATTGTTGAAAAAGCATGCGGAGTGACGAAACAAATGGTTCTCGATATTTTCATTTTCTACCTCTCTCAGCATTTTTTAAGACAAGTGCGTCATTTGACGTATAATTCATGTTATACAATAGGTGAGACACCAACTTTGGTGGAATTCTTTGGAAAAGGGAATCAGTTGTATCTTATACATATGGACCACGTTATTTTTTATAACATGGGGGCAAACTAGCAGGCGAGCCACCTGATGTAAAGTGGTCATCGCCGCCCATCAACACTCGGAGCTCGACAGCTGGAGTGGGTTGCAGGCCTTAAATATGTAAACTTTAGAATAATATTTCCCCTTGTTTTATAATTTTTAGTTTATAAGGTCCGAGGAAGGCGACGATCGCCTCTAGCACAGGTTGTACCTAGTGGAAGCGATCGTCGTAACCCATTTAATGTAATTTTCTTAAATTAACGCTCAATAAACGATTTTTTTTTTATTTATTTATTTAATATGGCGAACATTTCCATAAAATAATGTCCAAAGGGTTAATACCGAAAAAATTCTTTAAATCGCTTTATGATAAGATTTTTCTTTTTTTATTAAAAGCCGAATACCTACCGAAAAATATTTCCCACATCGAAATTCCCATTTCCCCATGTTCCTATTACCATCACATCCTGTTACCATCCACATATAATTTCTAGCTGCTATATATTTTTCTTTCTTATAAGTTTTCCTTTACGCATCTGTAGCCTTGTTATCGTTCACGGCCAAAGTCTTTAAAGACGCCTATTAAACCTTATTACAATTAATAATTAAACATAATAGGCCATTATTGTATGAAAAGTTTTCTATAAAATAGGCTGGTTGATTCAGTAGTGTATCAGTTGAAACTTGAATTTCAAAATGAATTCTCTTGTCGTATTGTGCTTGGTGTTCGCAGCAGTACAGGTAATATTATATTAATTATTATTATTATCATTATCATTAATACTTGCATAAAAAGTTAAATTGATTAAATAAAATTACTACATAAGACAGAAGAAAGCGACTTTGTTTTAAGCTATGTAATAATAATGATATAATTGTAAAAATTATGTATCGAACAGTCTTACGGCCAAATACTCATACGCAAATTAAATTTAAGCACGCCTTAAGACTCGTAATTTTGACAGAATTGTATGGCGAACTGTCAAATCGGACCGGTTTAAGTTGTACTTAAATTTAAGTTGATTTCAGTATTCCGGCATTAATAACACAAACTTAAGTTCTAAAAAAAATATTTAAGGATACTAGGGATTGCTTTTTATTTAAATTTTAAATTTATTTTTCTATTTGGATTTTGTGATGTACTATGTACAATAACTGTATCAAGTGCCTAATTTCTAAGTAATTTATTGTTATCTACGACAGTTAATAAACTTGTACACATATTTTTAAATATATATCTTTCTGCCTTTCAATATAATATATTCAATGCTTTTGTGATATGCAAGAGCATACAAGACAGACAGATTTTAATATGTTATTTTATATTAATAAGGATATTATTGTCTTCTCAGGCTGTTCCTCAAGCTCTGACTCCTGACCAAGTCAAGCTACTGGCCAGTCACGCGATGGAATGTCAAGCCAAGTCCAAAGCTGACCCAGGACAGATCAAGGTCCTGAAAAATGGCGAATTTGGGGTAAATATATTTTTATTAACTTCTAACTGGCCCGATGCCACTTCGTTCACGCTGTACCTATCCTATATGTAGCCCTTTCCTTTCTATCGAAATCGGTTCAGCCACTATCGAGTTATGCATTTAATAACACACTTGGTGATTCATTTCCCACGTTAAACATTTTTTAAATTTGTTTTAGTTAATAAAAACTTGATTTATTTTGATAATGTTTTGTGAACGACATATTGTTGATGTAATATAATAAATTTTATAATTTCAGTCTGTGAATGATGCGTTGAAGCAGTACACCCTGTGTTTGATGATCAAGTCTGGTCTGATCACCGCTGACGGAGTCCTCAACAAGGATGTAGCTTTGGCCAAGACCTTCACGCCTGGTAATATATCTATAATAACAAGTCCTTATATTTAAGCTGAACATAATTTCTCATGAATAGAAGTAACCCCTTAATATTTCGCATCAGCTAAGGATTGATTTGCCGCTGAAAAAATATTCAAAAATGGATCTGTTGTATCCTCACGACTGAGAGTCGAGGTTATCATTGAAGCCCCAATTAGTGGGAACCACTATTTGTCTCCAGACTCACGGATCAATCCACGAAGGAAGCCCTGTCTTCCGCCATTTGTTTGGATCCGTGGTTGAACGAGCTGGTGATCTCCCTACATCTCTTCCCTCCACGTTACCGACCACTATTAATGTCTCCAGACCTATCAGGACCTCGTCGTGCAATATGACCAAAGTACTTGAGGATCCTGCGCAGACATATGGTAGAGATGCGATTTTGGATCTTCAGTTCCGTTAGTATAGACGCATTTGTGCGGCGCGCTGCCAATGGTGTTTTTAACATTTTGCGCCAACACCGCATCTCGAATGCGTCTATCGTTCCTTATACGTGATTTAAGCGTCCGGGTTTCAGATCTGTACAGGAATATAGAGTAAACCAGTGTTCCGTAGTGTCTCCTTCAAATAAATAAAAGGATGTATATATCTATATTGTTTGTTCAGACGACAAGCCCGGCGTAGACAAGGCCTTCACCGAGTGCCAGAAGCTGACGTCCGGCGCGCCGCAAGAAGTCGCGTGGACCTTCGCCACCTGCTTCCACCAGAAGGACCAGAAGTACACCATCTTCCAGTAGACTTCTACTTCCACATTTTTTGTTATCCAAGTTTTTATAAAAATAATTTGGACTCCTTATATTTTTATTCGTTAAACTACTATCTCTGTTTTGATATTTTTATTTTACTAGAGTCAGATTTTGTCAATAAACCTTTTATTATTATTATTTCTTTTCTTTCGCTGATCCAAGTTAAATTGTATCTTTTTAAGTTACAATCCAGTAAAATATACTACATTTTTTAGTAACAAAATTCAAGCAAAGCAAATTTCAAAAGGAAAGTGATTAAACGTTATTCAGCTTAGAGAAATATTTTCCTCTCATTATATACCTAAAAATGTATGGTCAAACAAAATTAAAATTAAAAAAGAACAAGAAAATATTGTTGTTCTCATAGTAGATATACAAAATTTTTCCTCTTAAAGATATTAATATAGTCAAAATTTAGTTTGGCAAAATATAATATAACAATTATTAAATCTAATCGAAAATACTAAGCCAAATTTTTCGGCGAAAAACTTTAACTCAAAAAATTTTTACTTCATACAATAAGTATAGATACATACATATTTAAATAATAATGGTTTATTATTTCTGCATTGAAATATACAAAGAAACACTTAAAATTAATTACCGTAACGTACTTCGTAAATGACCAGTGTTAGTTGATCTTGTTTTTGTAGAGTTCAGTTATGGTGTAAGGGTCAAATATAGTGGTTTTATAAATCAATTATAAATAAGTCAATTGTTCAATTGTTGAACGATAAGTAGTATGTTAATCTGTAGTCCATAACAAGTAAGGTTTATAAAGTTTCATATTTTGTCTAGCGTAAGGTTAATCTATGTATTTGTTTTGAGGTTATCTCCCTGGTAGGAGGTCTATTTATGGTACTGTTAAATGCTTTGAAAAAGATCGTATGCGATCTGCGTCGTTCGTGAGACTAGAAGCCTCCAGGGTGTAGTAGAAATTTTAAAGGAGTGTAGTATTCCCCAATTCAGCGTTGGGGCTGTTCGCAGCTCTAACACATGCTGAGTGAGTTCCTTTTCCAGTGTCTTTTCCTCTTTTCCTATCTATGGGTATTTGTTTCATTGTTACGTGTATTGTGTATTGTTTTATTGTATGTGCTCTGGATTAAATGTTTCTTTCTTTCTTTCAATTATAATATTTGGGTCGCCTACGTGGGGGTCCACGTGCTACCGGACCAACGGTCTGTGACAGACTGCCCCCCGCTACCGGCCTGCACTTGTGATATATACGCCAGAGACAAACAACACTATATCTCAACAATACAAATCTATAATAATTATAAATAAATACTTCAGGACAATTATACACAGCGCCATCTAGTCCCATGCTAAGCAGAACTTGTGCTATGGCAACTAGATAACGGAATAAATTGCATATACATACTTTTGTTTACATACAATACATAATAGCAACACCCAGTCCCGTGAAAATACAAATGTGAATTACAAATATGCTTATAACACTGCCCAAAGCGGTCGTCGAATTTATATGGAAAGACAATTCATTTTGACTTGTTCTGGTCAACAACATGGGCTTTAATAAAAACAACAAAATATGACAAATATCTAATATTATATAGCAAATAAATACACTTTTAGTTAAATCCAGATAATCACAAACATTTCCATCTACTTTAGGTATAGTACATAGATAAGTACTTATAGCTTTAAATTTGAAAAGATATTAATAAGCAGAGTCTACTGGAAGATGGAGTACTTCTGGTAGTTCTGGAAAAAGCAGACGGCGAAGGTCCAGGCGATGTCTTCTGGTTGACCAGATGATAGCTCCTCACAGTTTGTGAAGACCTCATCCACTTTGGGCTTATCCTCTATAAACATTAAGCATATTTCAGTACATTATTATCAGTGTTTTGAAAATAAATTTGAATGTATATTTTTACATGATAGCGGGCAAATGACCAGGATCGCGGATGGTTAGATACTATTGTCGCGGTTACCCATGGGCAGTTGCAAACTGTTTTACGACTGCATTGTCGACAAATTCAAGACAAAAGGGAATTAAATAAAAGAAGGAAGAAGGTAGGGTAGGAAAAAATTAGCCTGTGGACACTACTTGACGCCATATTACTGTGGGAGAGTGGTTTAATACCGGTCTTGATTGATGTTAAATAAATAATATAATTGGAACCTTATCTAGCAATCAATCAATCAACTCAGCCTATTCTCGTCCACTGCTGGACTTTGGCCTTACCTTATCTATACTTTTATTAAAATGAGGTTAAGTAAAATCTACTACATAAAGTATTGAACTATTAATATGTCTGGCCACATGGTCACACATCTACTTCTGTAGTGTGGTAAATAAACAACTACACGATATATGAAGTGGCTCCTATATATATAGGCCCTTATGTAGAATATCCCAAAATAATATGTAAGTCTTTCTTTCAGATGAGGTTCAATAAGGTTCTTGGCTGAGTTAAAATATTGTGCCTTTGGGAACGGACTGATTGACGATGACGATGGGGTTCCTTGCTCCATTTTGTATGTTTGTCCTTTCCTAGGTAAAATGAAGAGGTGTTCCCTGATGATTCTCGATCACTGAAATCCTCTTCGCTGTCCGTATTTCGATCTGATGCAAAATTTTCTGCTTCTACATCGCTCTCTGTTTCGCTATCCGATGATTGCTGTGGACTTTCCTCGACAGATAAAACTTGTTGTAAAAGAGCCTCAAGACGACGCTGATCTCTTTCGTGCGACATTCTGAAACGAATTTTTCATACTAGATAAATGAAACTGTACCTATTTATTATGTTTTAAAAAAATTTAAGATAACAGTAACGTAACTTCAGATAACAATAGTACTAAGTTTTGATGTTATTCTAAGATTTTTTAAATTCTGTGCTAAATTCCATGTAAATATTTTACTTACTTGTTTGGTGACGCCGGTCTCACGGACCAGGTTTGCAATAAAACTCCGGAACGTGCATTCGCTGATAAGCAACGAGCGGCACTGACTGTTTAGGACTTAAAATAAGGCAGCTACTCGAAATCGCAACCCGAATGGACGGCGGGAAAAAAAGTTATTCGAATTTTTCGAGTCACCCGGTCTCTCAGACATATACGTCACCAATGGCGGGTTAAGAATATAATTTTTGATCAACTTCT
This sequence comes from Eurema mandarina, assembly GCA_018238005.1. Classification (NCBI taxonomy): domain Eukaryota; kingdom Metazoa; phylum Arthropoda; class Insecta; order Lepidoptera; family Pieridae; genus Eurema; species Eurema mandarina. The sequence continues at coordinate 13,687 of DWAJ01003953.1, forward strand.
TTAAAATAAGCATAACCATGACTAGAATTTAGTTTCTTTTCTCTGGTATCTTACGACGATCTTCTCTTTATCAATAGAAAAATAATCGTTAATTGATACCACGTTCATAA
>DWAJ01003954.1:0-13795 GCA_018238005.1 Eurema mandarina
CATTTGTCGAATTCTGATTAGTGGTTTAGAAGTTACGAGGGAACAGATGAACATACATACATACATACATACATAGCCTGTCAAAATCATAACCCTCCTTTGGCTTTGCCGTAGTCGGGTAAAAATCAGAAGAAGTCAGGGTTATTGACCAATGACATTGACCTATACAAGGTCCGCTTAACTCCGTAAAACTCCGCTTCGCACCCACACTTAGGAGTCCTTTCAACAACATCCTATTCTATAAAACACGTCGATGACGTCACAATTTCCTGAATTCCTACAAAATGGTTATTTAAATACTTATTTTGCGGTGTTTTATACTTTTTTTACCTTGTATGTTTTGTAAGACGCTAGACTAGTGCTGGATATGATTACCATTTTTTATTGTTATATTTTTGGATTAAATGATTTTTTAATAGCTGTATGTGTTTTATTTGTACCAGTGTGAATTTCTTTAAATTATGAATTATACTGCTTCCTTGTATAATGATTCTGATATACTTCATGATAGTAGTAGTAAAATATTAAGCACTGTTGCCCGCGAATCTGTCCGCGTGGACTTTCATAAAAACTTTGACCCCCCCATTCCCCAAATCGTGTACCAAATTTAATTACAAAGGGATCAGCGGTTTAGCCGTAAAAGCGTAAAATTGTAAAAAGTTTCAACAGCTCGCGCAACCTTTTGGGGGTTTATTAAAAAAAAGTAGCCTATGTCCTTTCCTAGACTTTAGACCATCTGTGTACCAAATTTCGTTCTAATCGGTTCAATAGATTTAGCTCGTGATGGAAAGCAAGACAAAGTTACTTTCGCCTTTATAATATTAGTAAGGATTAAAAAACACACAAATGATGTCTAAAATGTATATATAATAAAAAAAATATTTCAAAGCATGTAAATAAATGCGTTAATATACATCTGGTTAGAAACAGTTGGGTAAAATTATCAAATTAAATCAATTGTAATTTTTTAAGATTATGATGACTTCAGTTATTTTTTGCCAACTGATATTATATCAGAATTTATTGATCTATGGCACGTAATTAGAAACACCCTTTTACCACAACATATATGTACACGTTGTTGATGGATCGAGAGAGACTAATCAAGCTCCTCAACTCTTGGGCCAGGAGACCTAGCTGATCTAACACAACTAGGGCCTCCTACCACTCCATGTAACTTCATCATAGACGATTGGCACACCGCCTGTGCTTTCTTCAGCTGTTCCTGTAGCTCCGACGCTGATGCTTCAGGGTGACCTTCTAGCCATTGTAGTTGGTTTGCACATTCTGTTAGCACCTCGCTTTTTTCCGACTCGGTCAAACGGTTGCCGGCAGTTTCGGCAGCCTGAAACGTTTTTATAGAATGTTTAATGCTAAAAAAAGACAAAGACCTGAAGCTCTACTCCGAATACAATCGTTGTCAATATCCAAAAACTTCAATAAATAATCGGATTGAACATAAAAAAAGACGAAGTCGCTCAGAAATAATAAATGAAACTAGTCAAAATCGACGTCTTTTGTGTTTGGAGTAGAGCTTCTGTATGTTTTAGAAGCATGAAGACATAGATATGCCCAGCCATAAATTTTGTTTTCCTAATATTATTTGAAAAAAAAAAAATAGTTTGTCTTTAGCCAGTCAAGAGGCTAGTTAGTTTGTTATTGGTACATGATACTTACAGCCTTGCACCCATAGAGATAACTCTCTAATTGGTTTCGGATTTCGACGCGATTTTTCGTAGCCTCGTCTTCAGCCTTGAACTTCTCAGCGTCGTGCAGCATTTTCTCAATCTCAACTTTATTGAGGCGCCCCTTATCGTTGGATATGGTAATGCGTTCAGAACGACCGGTGCTACGATCTTCAGCGCTCACATTAAGGATTCCATTGGCGTCGATATCAAATGTTACCTGAAAATTCGTTCCATAATATGTATCGCTATTGTTTTGAGTACCTAAGTGAAATGTTGGGTTTTTTTTTAAATAACCTCAATCTGTGGAACTCCTCTTGGTGCTGGAGGTATTCCTGTTAAGTTAAATGTTCCTAATAGGTTATTGTCACGCGTCATCACTCGTTCTCCTTCGTAGACCTGCAAAAAAGTTAAAATTTATTTATAAGCAGAAGGAAAACTTTACCAAATATGTTATCTACCGGTATAAATACCTGTATTGTGACTGCTGGCTGGTTATCAGAATATGTTGAAAAAGTTTTTTTCTGAGCTATTGGAATCCTTGTATTTCTTTCCACAAGCTTGGTCATGACACCTCCAGCGGTCTCAATACCTAAAGACAGCGGTGTAACATCTACAAGCAGTACTTCTTGTAAACGCTCGTCTTTAGATCCAGTAAGGATCGCCGCCTGGATTGCAGCACCATATGCCACCGCTTCATCCGGATTTATCGATAGATTTAACATCTTACCTCCAAAAAAATCCTGGTAACATAAAGGTAATTTTATTTGAAGTAGAAACTGTTTACTGCTTGAAATTAAAATTTATAAACACCACAAACGTGTACCTGTAATAATCTCTGTATTTTAGGTATTCTTGTAGATCCTCCCACCATAACGACATCGTGTATTTCTCTCGTATGCAATCCAGCATCTTTAAGTGCACGTTCAACAGGACCTATGGTTTGTTTAAATAAATCAGAGCAGAGTTCCTCAAACCGAGCTCTGGATATCTTTGAATAGAAATCTATTCCATCGTGGAGTGCATCCACTTCTACATTCGCTTCAGTACTAGATGATAATGTTCTTTTCGCTCTTTCACATGCTGTTCTTAATCGCCGTAATGCCTTTTGATTGTCTTTGATACTTTTCTTAAATTTCTTTTCAAATTCAGCACTAAAGTGATCGACCATTCTATTGTCAAAATCTTCACCGCCTAAGTGCGTATCTCCAGCCGTAGACCGTACTTCAAAAAGAGATCCTTCAGAAATTTGCAGAAATTAGCAATATATTAATAACTTTATTATTCGTAAAGAACATAGATAATATGAAAAAAAATGGGCAGGATAAAGATAAAAGAAATAAAATATTCGCTTTGACAGCGCAGGCAGCGTAATGTGGATCGTAATTACCGATACCGAAGTAATAGAGTCACGTTTTGTAGTAATAAGGTGGGAGAATTATGTTTTTCCCGTCGCGGCAAAATTTATGTTTGTATTGCGAGGAGATAAAAATCGCATAACCGACTAAGTACGGGAAGGCAACGATTACGTGTCTGACTAGGCATTCGTGTCGCATCTGTCTTTTCTGAAGAACTTCAAAAATTTTATTGCCATTAAAATTCTACTGAAACATTTTATTGTCTTTTGCTTAGCTTATATAATTGTAATGTATTATGTAGACAGTTGTAAAGCCGTATTTAAATATGTAGTTAAAATTGAATGCTTATAATTATAACTAATTGGTAAGAACTACATCATTTAGAAGAACATTATACTGACATTATAAAGCTGAAGAGTTTGTTTGTTCTCTAACATCCAGTAATGTCAGGAACTACTTAAATACGAAAAAATTATAAAAATACATTCTTTCAAAGACTTCCTAATCTTGATCATTACATATATGAGCGACGAAGACGCGAGCAACAGCTAGTATTATTACACATAAGCAAACTCAATTAGCGCGTAATAGTTCAGGATTCACTCGAGCGACCTCGACTATGCCTGCTATTAGATTACTGCCAATGATATTATAGTTAATAGATATGTTATACACAAACAAATCAACCTAAAAGTGTTCCGCACAGCAGGGACAGCACACATACATACACGTCAAAACGATAGAAAATAAATAAATTATAAAACCAAAAAGAGATAGTTAGTTTTGTCAGTTGCGCCAAACAATCAGCTAAAGGTAAGACGTCCCAATTAGGATGGTTTTGCGTCGTCAAAATTTTGCACATATAACATATCTATGTAATATAATATAATATCATTGATTACTATTATAGTGTCTTCAGTAATTGCTGTCCGCACCGCCTAATGCCTGAACAATAATTATTGTTAAAATTATAATTTACGCACTAGCTGTCCGCTGTACTTTCTAGATGAGTTTAAATCGTAATCTTAACAAGTTAAATTTTTCTATTCACCTCAACGTTAAAGGCTAAATAAATACGTCACTTGTTATTTAACAACGTAATTTAACAAAATTTTTTTATACGTCGCTTCTGTTTAGTTCATTTTAGATGTTTTCAGCTAAGTTTAGTCAAGTTGAGCTCAGTTAAATTAAATTGAGTTTGATTGAGTTGAGACTCATACGTGCGGAACGTATTATATAATCTTTTGGTGCTCAGATATTCTGTAAAGTTGAATGTTCTCTTCGTAGTCGATTGTGTAATCATAGTCGATTTTCCTTAAACTTTATTTGAGTGTTCTACAGATACTTAATTTAAATACATTACTTTTTAACTAATTAGTATTTGAATACCAGTTTCGTATTACCATTCGAGTACTTTCAAACCAGACTTAGTCCTTTGAAATGGGAGTAATTAGGTCTTTCTATTAAGTTTATGTTAGTGTTCGTCACCGCATTGCTCTTATGTATATAATATGTATCGTTATATCATATTATATGTTTAGCGGTAGGGTCAGAACAAAGGGCTCGCAATATGTCACTCAGCCAACATGAGCTCGGTTGATTAATTTCATATTTAATATTATTTTAATCTTACATATGAAGTATAGATAAGTTTAATTACGTAACAAATTAGTAATATGCTACATGTTTGTTCGCAAACGAGCACTTCATTCATTTCCCGCTTCTGGAGAATAAAATTTTTATTATATTTTTTGTTTAATCAAACGCCTACATTTAATTATGAATTGGTTCGTTATAACATGAAATATGTATTATGTAGATAACATATAGTGGTCAACGGATAATTATCCATTATCTAATTATATTTAGTTACGCATTTATGTAGTGGGATTTTAATTTTTTTCTTATAGATGATAGATATATGGTTTAACATATTGGTGTGCTATTTATGATTAGTAGTGTATCTAATTATCCGTTCACCACTGTATATGCTACATAATACGTATGCAGTGCCGGAGTTGTTTTTACTTATGAATAAATAGTATAAAATAATTTTACAGTACTTAAATATATATTTTTTAAACGCAAAGTAACACCCAAATGCAAAAGCTTTTTATGTAAACGTAGCAATAAACCGCCGAATAACTTTAAACCTACAAACACATTTTAAACGAAGTCTCTCGACTTCAAATATAACGCATGTCAAAGTGACAATATTCGAGCGTTTTCGGCTTTTATTTTATTCGTCCTCAAAAGCCGTATTTGCACTCAAGCGCCATGTGGGTGACGTGAAATTTAGCACGCTTTTCGAGCTAACTTAGCCACTTATACGACGACTCTAGTCTGTTTTGAAGTAATTGAAACTAGATAAAATACAAAAGTAACAGAATATGGAACAGAATATATCGATAATGAGTTGAATAAGTGGCTTTTTATAGTACTCATACTGAAAAACGTTAATAGCTCGATACGATACTTAATGTTAAGGAATTACTTCTTATAAGCCTTTACATATACACAAACTAAAATAAAATAAAATACACAAACTAAATACACTTTAAACAACGCGAAACATTTTCACGAAACGCCTAAAACCGTCTTTAAAGGACTAAATCTCAAGTCTGTCTCGCAAACGGTGCTGCGCCTGTACCTTTTCAGCTTCCCAGCTAACGACGCTAATCGTATCCAGTTATGCGATTTCCACATCAATACTATAGATCAGAGCTCTTCAATTATTTTTCCGTTCAGTTTCCTTGCCCCGTCTAAAAGATTTATTGATATCCCAGTTAGCTTTTCTTAGCCATAAATGATTCATGACCCTTCCTCAATGCTAGCCTAGGAATAACGGGAGTGCAGTGCTATCTAATATTTTTTAGGATTTATTCTAGCGGTGTCAGTATCTCTTGGATTCGGTTCAAGCTCGCAACAGTTCTGTAATTGGATTTTTTTCTTTATATGACAGCTTACTGGGGGCAGAGATTGAATCGCGTGATACTTAGGAATTTCGTAAAATATTAGTTAGTTTTCTGAACGCTAAAAAAACTGTTATACATTAATTTAGATCCAGATTCTGGATATATTCCAAAACTAATAGTTCTTGGCACAATTAATTACAAGGAGAATCGATGACGAAAAGGAAAGGCAAAGTCCAATTTAGATAAAAGCTTCTTTATTAGCTTAGGGAAAAGGAAACAATTCAACGAACCAAATATATTGGGCCGTATGCTCAAACATTAATATTATAATAAAATATCTGGACCGTAGGATAAAAACTATTTACATTTGGAAATCTATGTTATTTTATAAATGTATGGATTGCTTCCATTACGAGTTTTATACCTGATTCCATGTTTCCCTTTTACACTGATACTCAGAAATAACTTTCTAATGGTAAAAATATTTTTAAAACCAGTTCAGCAGATCCAGAGATAATCCGTATAAAGCCATAAACTTTAACTTTATTCACATTAAGGTATTGTTATGCATGTCTTAGATATAAATTATGTGTCTTTATAATTATAGATAAATTGATTATATTCGCTGTTAAAACTAAAGTAAATAATTAAATGAAGACCTTAATAATAAATTCTCTATTACAACCAACAAAAGACTTGACTTCAGGCTTAAGCAAAGATAAATGAAGGCGATAACATTATTGATTGAAAACTTGTGTAAGCCAGACTAGAAAACAACGATTTTTAAAAGATAAACCATCTACTAAGACGCTGTTCTAACCATTTTTTTTATTAAGAATTTTATTTGGTTTTGACAAACAATTCAAATACATCATATAATTTATACACTAGGGTTAATAGAAACCACATGTTCATTAGCGAAATACATAATATGTGAATTTCATACATATGCACCCACATTTCTTAATCAACATAGAAGGTACCTAATTTTACTTCTTTTTTAAAATTGCTTTTAATAAGGTATGTAGATAACACGTTTAAAAATTGTTAAGTAATTGTTAAGAATTACATCTTATTATCACATCGACATAGCTTACCCTAGAGAAAACAACTATTCGAACTATTACGGACATATTTTAAATCCATACTTAATATTATAAATGCGAAAGTAAGTCTATCTGTCTGTCTGTCTTTCCATCACGCTAAAACTACTGAACAGATTAGAACGAAATTTGGTACACAGATGGTCTAGAGCCTGGGGAAGGACATAGGCCACTTTCATTTTTAAATCAACCCCCAAAAGGCTGCGCGAGGGGTTGAAACTTTTTATAATTTTACGCTTTCACGGCCAAACTGCTGAACCGATTGTAATGAAATTTGGTACACAGATGGTCTAGAGCACGAGATAAAACATAGGCTAGACTTTTTAACAGGAAAAAAGGGTTCTAAGGGGAGAAGGGGGGGGGGGGGTAGCGGGCAACAGCTAGTAAATAAATAAATTATACGAAACTTATCGTATGGAACATTTGCTGATTTTACAAAATGGTAGACTCCACTACCGTGGGTGTTTGCTTGTGGGGTCATAACTAGCTAGTTTTTATATAAAAAAGGGTAATAAATAAGAAATTTTTGTCACCAGATCCAGCTGGTATCCTGGTCACGTCAATTCTTGTGTCGATCATTTCATCCGTGTTCTCGAAGATCGGCTGGTCCTTTGTATACCAGTGTGTGACGTCACGCTTCATGTTCCTGAAAAACAGTACGATTAGTTGGTGTACACACGTATGCAAAAATGATTATATACGTTTTATATATCATTTGATTATTAGGGACTCATTGCGAGACCATTTTAAAGATATTGGCATCCTAACGTCTCGTTTCGTCACAGTATATTTTTAATAATATATTACACGTGCACGTAAAACAGGTCTGGACTTTTTAAAAGTAAAAGTATCCTGCTCTACAGTTTATAAAGTTTTGACTGAAGTGGAAAATTGGTGGTTGGTTGAAAAAAAATCCTAGCTTAAACTTATTTTTCTAAGTAAGGGCTAGTATTTTTTTCAACAAACTGAGATTTATGCCAGGAAGTAGAAATTTTCTTAGCTAGACGTTTTCTAAGCTAAGCAAAATAAATAATAGGGTCGATGGATGTTTCAAGTATAAGTAGCGTCACGAATCTTTAGCGCTGAACGAAACCTGCGCAGAAGTAAAAAATAACGTATCGAGGGGACGGCGCGTGATCGTCGGGTGCGCGAGCGTTGATTGGTTGTCCCAGTCGTGTTGTCTTTCTCGCACCAATACGTCAACTACGAGCGCGATTCTACCGATGCGCAGCTATTCTCGTCCAGCGCTAAAGATCCGCGACGCGACCTATAAAGGTTGTGTAATAAATACTTACACGCAGAAAGGTTCGTAGCCTTCTTGTAGACCACAGGTTGTGAAATACTTGAGTGAATTAACGTCTTGACCGTACGACAACCTGAAATAAACATACTATTATAAAACATCGCAATACTTTTAATCTCATTTTGATCTATATAATACAGCTTTTGGTAGGATTTAGAAGAAAAATTCAATTGGTTCAAAAAGTTGTCCATTCTTTTTTTCTTTTTCAGACAAATAAATAGGTATAATAAATAAATATTTCAGGACACTTATACACAGCGCCATCTAGTTTCAGAGCTTGTGTTATGGCAACTAGATAACTGAATAAATTACATATACATACTTTTCTTTTGTAAATACATACGTACAATACATAGCAACACCCAGACACCAGAAAAATACAAATGTAAATTACAAATATATTTTTCCGGTGTGGGGATCGAACCCACGACCCTTCGCGCAGCAAGCAGTTGTGCTACCACTGCGCCAAGCTGTCGTCGCAAGCTCGTCGTTGTAAGCGTACACACTTACGAGATCTAAAAAAATAAAATTGCGTACAACAACACACACACACACACATACCTAGCTTTCTGTCCAACCCCGAAAGTACAGGCAGGCACGAAGTTATCACCCTGGACGTCGGCGAAAGTCGTCTCTCCACCCAAAGCATCCATCAACAACTCCCCGTTCAGGGAAAAACCTAGTCATTCATTAAGCTATAGTATACAGGTTTATTTTGTTAAACGTCAAATAAGTAATAACTGTCTATGGTTGATTTAAAGGATTGTATTATTAATATCTGTTTTACACTATGATCACTTGTAAAGAAATCCATGTAAATTATATTTACTGTAGCTTTGATGTATTATTAACCGACTTAAAAAATTAGGTTTTAAAACTGATTAAATTAATTATCATATAAATATAGCATCGAACACTTAATATATTAAATATGAACTAAATAAAAGAAAAATTAAATAAATTCGCATTATTTTTTTAATAAATTAGACCCGTAATGATATTACAAGCTATGAAAAAAGCTACCGATACGCAATTTAATATACTGATTGATTTCATATAACGAAGCTATTAATTCTAAATTATGTAATAATAATTGCATTGGCTACTTATTTTATAGTAAATATACTTACCGTAACCGGTGAGAAACAAAACATAGCCAGCTTTAGAAAGAGATAGACTACAACTTTAGTCTTCACAGAGCGCTTTCTCTTTTGCACACTACGACAGTCGGCTTAACGAGAAATTTAAATTAAACGATTGTCTCTCTTTAAAACTTTACAATGCAATATTTCTCTCCGGTCATTGTACATGCTTTATATAATAAAAAAGCTTTTTTTATTATTACCACCATTAACCAAACGTTAATACCAATAAAACCCAAGCAAAAATCTATTAGTTTCATATGCCATTTCTTGAGAAATACTGCGTCATTCGTTAGTGAGAAGCGTAGCGTAATAACATGTTAACAAATTTAAAGGTGCTCCCTCCCGCGAAATTTCATTTTAAACTCAACGTAATAAAGGGAAAATCGAATTATAATAATAATATAACAATATTTCAGGACATTTTATACACAGCGCCATCTAGTTCCAAGCTAAGCAGAAGCTTGTGTTATGGCAACTAGATAACGGAATAAATTACATATAAATACTTTTCTTTTGTAAATACATACATACAATACATAGTAACACCCAGACCCCAGAAAAACAAATGTAAATTACAAATATATTTTTCCGGTGTGGGTAAGAACCCACGACCCTTCGCGCAGAAAGCAGTTGTACTACCACTGCGCCAAGCGGTCGTCAAAAAGTAGAATGCACATGCGTCTGTTAAAATATAATTTTAGTCAGTAAGGAATTTTCTAAAGGACAAAACCGATAATCGAGGGAGCACCCTATCGTGGAAAAGGATAAATCTAGTATTGTATATAACCAGTAATATGCCGATATCGTGCTAACGTATTCATTTCGTATAAGTATGAAGTGCCTATAGTAAGCAAAGCAATGCTGTGGTGTTACGTAGCTAACTTGCTATTTCTAATAGCCTTTAAACCGTTTGTATGAACAATCTAAAAATCGGTTGAAAGATAGAGAAAGATTTATAGCTCTTTCTTCTTCTAAGTTTTTTTTAATAGTAAAAATCATTTTTAATTATAAGACAATTATGGTATTAATAAAAAACCGATTTTTAGTTTTTTTTTTCGCTTGTACAAACTTGTCTAAAACTGAATAAAACTATTTTCAAAGCTTCAATATTACAATGCAGCAGGGGTATTTTAAAAAGAAATTAAGTTTTTTTTTTTATAAAGAAAAATATAAGATTGTGTTAATTATAATTAATAAATAGATAACAGTCCAAAAATTGTAAGAGTTTTAGTTACATGAAAGAAGAAGAAAAAATAAGTATAATATAAAGACAGACAAAGATAACTCTAGAAGAATCTACATTTTGACATATTTTGACAAGTGACAGATAGAAAGGATTAATGACAGGTACAGATAAAAATATCCCTGCCGCATTTTTCGCGGGAAAGCGAGCTAAATGTTGCCAGTTGGATAATTACTTATCGTCTTGTCTATGAGATCAAGGAACACGCCTACAACATCACCGACTGCCCATTGCTTCCCAAACGACTCCATGCTACCGGAATACACTTTTTCTTCCTTTAAATTAGAAACATTTTTGTGCATTTGCCTAGTTTTTCTCCAAAATTGCTATACCCCGGTTTCAATAAGAACCAAAAAAACCTGATTGATACATTTACTAAAACATAGTCAAATAGGTATAACTTTATTGAACTACAATTAGGTCTAGAAAATCTACTAAATGCTTTAATTCTTATAGTCAATTATCTATCAAAGTTTTTTACTCAGACACGTACCGACTAACCTATTTCGTGTTTATTTTAATTTTCCATATTCCCAATAACCCGCTTTTAAATATAATTTTGTAGAACCTGTCATAACAAAGTTTCCACCTACCCCTAAGCATCATATTATTAGAGACAGATAAAAAACAATTGAAGTCTCGGGTCCAGTACAAAGGAGCACACTTCAATTAAACCAACAGGCTATATACAAGGAACCAATAAACATTTCGGGAAGGATTTTTATTTTCGTTAATAACCTCACGACCATTACACTTATAAACCACAAATCGAACATTGTAAACTTCTGTGATAATCAGAGGCTTGATTTAATTCTGTTATAAATCATTTACTCGCGTCGACTTTTAAGTGACGTCATTCTAGCTTAACGCTTATATTCGTTTCTACGTCACTCTACTAAAACAATTTAAGCTGTAGAAATAGTCGTATGAATAAAAGTAAATAGACAAATGTGAATGTATTCTGTTAGACTTCTGTTTAAAGACTTCACGAACACTCCAATAACACTACGACGAATAAAGTCAAACAAAGGCGGTTATAGGTCGCGTCATTTATGTTTAGCGCTGGACGAGAATAGCTGCGCATCGGTAGAAGCGCGCTCGTAATTGACGTATTGGTGCGAGAAAGACAACACGACTGTGACAACCAATCAACGCTCGCGCACCCGACGATCACGCGCCGTCCCCTCGATACCTTATTTTTGACTTCTGCGCAGGTTTCGTTCAGCGCTAAAGATTCGTGACTCGACCTATAACACATAGATAATCCAAGGCTCGATGATCACAGAAGGCGGCACACAACAGCGCACTCACTAATGGTCTGGTCGGTAACGTCTAAGAAACAGGCGACAATGTCGCCGACTTTGAGTTGCTGCCCGAATGTATCGCTCGTGCCGCCGTGCCATTTTAAAGACTGTTTTTACGTGAAAATGTAAAATACAATACCCATTGCCAGCTGCGTCTAGATTTACGTAACTTTTCGAAATATTATACGTACATGACAGTGAATTTTATTTGTTTAATTGTTTTCAAAATCGGTACAGTACTTTCGGAGATTACGCCTATTATAATATCATTGATCACATTTTATTTGCTTCATAATTGGTCTAATAGGGTTAATCGAAGAAAAACTATATTTCTCAGACTCCTGACTAATTTTACAGTTCAATTAATTTTTATTGATATAAAAACTAACCAAATCTAAGCCAAAAATACTATAATACATTATAAAAATAAAATCTTTAAAACCCTATAAAAATATTAAAGCAATGTTCCATAGTTCTTAACCCCCATATATAAATCACATATATAATATACTAGCGGCCCGTCCCGGCTTCGCACGGGTAGTCATAGTACTAAATATAGACTATGTTACTCAGTAATAATGTAGCTTTCTAATGAAAAAAGAATTATTAAAATCGGTCCAGTACTTTTTGAGTTTATTCGTAACATACAAAAAAACAAATCTTTCCTCTTTATAATATTAGTGTAGACAAACTTACATTATATCCATCGAAAGCCCACGAATTATCGTCTTGTCCCAACATCATACCGGGCGGCATGTCGGCGTGGGCCCACCCTACCTATAAATAACAAACGTTAAATGTTCTTAATAATGTTTAATTTACAATTTTATACATATTTATAATAAATTATATAATACGAGCGGCTCCCGCGGTTTTACTCGCGTAGTTCCCGTTCCCGGGGAAATACCGGGATATAAATATAATAAGATAAGGGATGCCAGGTCCTGGCACTATTTATCGATTACAAGAAGGCTTTTGACACTCTTGACCATGAAATGCTACTACAGGCTATGGCTGAGTGTGGAATTAGGGGCCCTACAAATAGGTGGTTTAAAAAATACTTAGAGGGTAGAACTCTACAGACCAAGGTTGCAGACACTATAGGACAGGAGGCTCCGGTCAGCTTAGGCGTCCCGACTGGCTCGGTGTTCGGTCCAGTCGGGTACATAATGCACGTTAACAGCGTTAGTAACGTGGTTCAGAAATGCCGTGTCTATATGTACGCCGATGACATGTGTTTGCTGTGTTCGTCCAAAGATATAAATGAGGCCAGAGCAGGCGTGCAGGAGGATTTTGATAACATTACAAGATGGGCCCACGATAATGGTATCATAATTAATTTAAATAAAACAAAGGTAATGCATATCCATTCACCAAATAACATAGTAGCAAAAAGAACTTCCAAATCGGGAATAAATATCGTGGGTCACAGTTACGCATGCCTGCATACTAACATGGCCAATTGTACATGTGCATCCTTGGAGTTTGTAAATAAATTTAAGTATTTGGGCCTTTGGGTGGAACCTAATATGAATTGGAGGACGCATATTGACGTGGTGTGCAAAAAACTTAGATCGATACTTAGTCAATTCTATAATTTGAAATCATCGTTAAGTAGAAAAACAATGCGTATCATCTATTTTGCCCTAGCCGATTCGCTAATTAATTATGGCTTAGGAACATATGGCCGTTCATTTAAAACATATTTAGATTATATTAAAACTTTACAGATACAATTT